>MU185041.1:24290-51892 GCA_016904865.1 Pissodes strobi | reverse complement strand
AGTGCAAAAATTCTGTTTCGGTATTGTGGATAAAGCTCTGTTTTAGTACATGTTGCCGAAGGTTCCAAACCCCAACATAGCTAATTTTCTAACTTATTTTTGTTGTTTTATCGATCGGTTTTCTTGATAGGAAAATAACGAATTTTTGGTTACCTTTTTATTTGTTTTGTCGCGAAGCTGAAGCTAAAACGAGTTCCATATTTCAAGTTTGGGGTATTTCTTGCTTGTGCCGTCTACAAATTTGGGGCGCCTTATAAATAAACCCAGCCCCTACTCTCTGACATTTGAGCTAGGGCCTAATTTGTACGCTCAGTCGACAACTCGTTCTAGCCTACGTATCGACACACAACAATTCATTCAATTTAATTTTAAATTCTCCAAACTTTAAATTTTTATTTTAATTAGAGATTATTCACTCTCGGTTCCTTTTAAGCTGTAGTGAAGGTTTTGCGCCTATTAGAAGAAAAGAAAAAGCGTAGCACATCAAGTTTACAATCGAACTTGAAACTAATAAAAAACTTAATTTTCTGGACATCACTGTTCATTAAAATTTGGACAGTCTTTATTTTTCGATTTATAGGAAACCTACTCAAACGGACCACATTATTTTCTATCTATCCCACCATCCGTAGCAACACAAGATGGCAGCATTTCATTGCTATGACAATAGGTTACTTAATATACCTTTGTCTACTGTCGAATATGGCAAAGAAGTAAATATAATAAAACAGATCGCTATTAACAACCACTTTGATCCCAGTCTTGTTCACAATTTAATCACTAAAACAAAACTCAAAAAAAAGCAGAAAGGAACTTTCTCATAGCTTGTTAGATAATTCATCTAAAAAATACTTCTCCATTCTTTTTTTAACATAGAAATGAAAGATAAAATTTCCAAAACCATTCGCCATTATGTCAGTAAATCTCAGGTTACTTTTAAAAACAAGAATCAATTACAAACCTTTTTAAATAACACGAAAGATAAAATAAATACTCTCTCAAAAAGTGGTATTTATAAGTTGTCCTGCAATTCTTGCGAATGCACTTACATCGGTAGGACATGTAGACCACTCAGGTCCGTATCAATGATCATTTAAACAGAAATAACTGCTTTCGGAGAATATTTGCGAAATCATAACCATGGTTTCAGTCCTCAATCTAATTCAAAAATCCTGCATGGCATCTCATCAAAAAATTTCAATAGGTTAGATTTTATGGAGAACATCGAAATCCACAGCGAGCTGCTTATAAACAACCATTGCCTTAACACTCAAGTTAATCTCAACAGGTCCTACATTCCACTACACAGGATTGATTGAATTTACTTCGTGTCCACACATTTATGAGGGAAGAATGTCGCTTGATCAAGTACTTTCATTTTCAAAATCTTTTTTCCAATTTTCACTACAGGAATGTAATTTAATTTTATTTTCTTTTCGTTCGAGTTGAGTTAGACCAGGCTAATGTCATCTCTCTTTCTTTTCTTTTCTATCCGTTCGAGTGTTCGAGTTGAGTTAGCCCAGGCTAACGTCATCTCCTTTTCTTTTCTTTTCTATCCGTTCGAGTTGAGTTAGCTCAGGCTAATGTCATCTCTTAAGTTAGTCCTCTATTTTCTCTTGATTAAGCACTTTCTTCCATCCAAAAACAACTTTCAGGCCATCACTGATGTAGTCAACAGGATTTTCAAGTATTCTTACGCTATTTTGGGCGACTTAATACCGATCATACCATTTTGTTAATCTCATCTAGCACTAATAAGGGATTCTTTTACTTACTTTTCATGTAACACTGATGATGGCTTAGGCCAAAAGCGCTCTATTACGTCATTTATAGAAGGCCTTCTGAATTAAAAATGTTTGCATGGCATACATAGATTGTTTCATTACTATGTTTCGTACATGCACACAGCCTTTACTCTTCATTTAATTTTGGCAATAGGCGTGGCCAACCAACAACAGGATTCTGATCCAATCGTTTCGCTAGCGGTTTCGTTACCTTGATGGTCCTCATGTCCTGGTATCCATAATAGGGTCGGTCACCTTATGCTGACTTCCTATCTCGTTTAGGGCCTTGTGGCAGTCCATAACTAACTTTGATATTATTATCTTGGCTTCCACTGCTTTTATTGCCGCTTGGCTGTCGGAGTAGGTCATAATTGTTGCTTTATTGCTGATCCTCCTCCTGTTATTTCTAATGCACAGTGTTCTCTATGGCTATTATCTCCGCTTGTAACGCCGTTGGTAGTTTGGATGTCTCCGTCCTAGTTTCATAAATTCCGGCTCCTACTTCTTCCTGGGTTTTTAAGCCATCAATGTACCAGGTTACTTCCACCCTTATTTGAGGACCATTTTCTCAGTCACCTCTTGTTGAGATATGAGTGTTGTAACGTTTGACGAAGCTCTGTTTCGGTATGATGCTATCCGCAGGTCTTCCCAGGATATTCTCCGTCTTTATCTCCTTCTTTAGCTTGTTATCTCAGCGTCGTATCTGCCTATTATGGGTAGCTGGCCTTGCAATAATATGTACGCTACAGGCCTTGCTTCGCCCTGGATATAATTCTGAATTGTTAGTAACCAGCGCTGCAAAAGGGTCCTGATCCAATCATTCACCCTGACGCACCTTTTCGCGCGATTTATTTCGTTAGCGGTTTCGTTGCCTTGCCCTGGAACCCCTGATACGGTCACCTTATGCTTACTTCCAATGTCGTTTAGGGCCTTGTCGTAGTTCATAACTAACTTTGATATTATTATGTTAGGTTCCACCGCTTTTATTGCAGCTTGGCTGTCGGAGTAGATCGCAATTGTTGTTTTGTTGCGGATCCTCCTCCTCTTTATTTTAATGCACAGTGTTATATTGCTGTTATCTCCGCTTGGAACGACGGCGCCGTTGCTAGATTGTATATTGGTTTCGGAATTCTTGTCTCCGTCCTAGGTTCATAAATTCCGGCTCCTACTCCTTCCTGGGTTTTTGAGCCATCAAAACTCATTTAGTAAACTTACCAATAAATGCGAACGGCAGCCAGTATTACAGTGGAGAGCTAGGTTCGTGGATTATCCGTACACTTTAATAAAGATATTAGGCGCCACCTAGTTAATTAACACTCAACTAGGAAAAATCTACAATATTATTAAATCCTGAAAAGTAATTTTTGGATACGCGTTTCAATAAGGCATAATATTTCCCCAAAATAAATACTTTATTCTTTCCCTACTAAAGATGAGATCCCTTGATATAAAAAAACTATAATACAGTACAATTGCAAGCACATGTATAAACAATAAAGCAATAGAGAAGTTGCTTGCATATTGCATAATGTTGACTATTATCAACAATCGTGTCAGATATACAAACTGTTAAGGAAAATAGCCTGCGTATCAATTAATAGGTTAATAAAATTATGATACGGTAAATAGCGCACAGGGTTTAAAATTCATGAATTTTATGCTGCCGCAAGGATATAAAATAGGATATGCAACCAAGTAGGTATTTTTAATCTTAATATATTCTCCAAGTTAATACGAGTATTAGTATAAACACGGTCCATGCATCTCCGAAGCACTTCAAATCATAACCTGACTGTTTCAAACATTGGTACACCACATCCAGCCGATGAGAATCAACAAGAGCATAACACGCAAGTGGTGGTTTTAACCCAAAACACGCAAAAAGTGATATCGCAATCAAGGCAAAGCGATGCGGGTGCTAGAGCCGTTCTAGAGCGGTACCCGTGGAGAGGATCCTAATACCAATTGTTTGTCTTAGCAAAAAATATAGATCTAACATTGAAAAGATTACTCATAACCTAACTAGGTTGTCATCTTACCTATAGAATAATCTATATGGTTCTATTGCCCCTTTCCTTCCTGGTAAAGGCCAGTGGAACAAAACATAGTGTCGTCCATCCGAGAGACATTTCTTCAAAACCAATAGCAGTCATTATAAGGATCGCCCATATGAGAGCAACATCAACAGGAATTCTTCTATAAAGATTGGAAAACATAATTAATTTCAGTGAAGACAGCATGAAAAATTTGTGACTTACCACGTGGGGGTAGGATTCTCGTAACTCAAAAAGAACTTTTATAGGTAGCCTCCATGGCACTGGTTTGGGTCAAAAAACATAAACGTAACAAAAATATCATAAACTAATGACCATAATTTTGCAACCAATCCATGAGGTACCTCAAAAAGGCTCCACAAAGGATGCGGACCTCTCGGCAGTCTCGACTCGTCGCCAAGACGGTACGGCGTAAAAAGGAGAACCCTGATCTCTCACGGAACGAATGTCAGCACTGTTCTCCGAAACATAGTTGCCAACTTCACTTAGTTGAAATAACGAGTCCAAGTTCATGAAGAACCATCTGACGTCACAGCTCGGTTAATCGAACTTCTTCTCTAAGCCATATTCGCCAAGCAGCAAGTAAATACGCCTTAAAAAATCTATTGCTTGCAATACCGAAATAATAAACAAACTTTATTATTTCAAACTAGTGAATGGAAAATCGGGTTATATTTGTGTCGAATAGATTGTTAAGTTTTTATTAACTTTTATATCAAAGAAAAGCTTGTGAGCATTTTCCTGAGTAATTAAAAGAGAGCTCAACTATTAAAATCTATGAAGACAATAGCTAGCAAATTGGATTGCATAACCAGAACCTTTGATAAATGTTTGCTAAACCTAATTGAACACCTGCTACTCTGAAAGGGACAAAATCAGACCTGATGTTATTATCATATCATAAGTAGTATCTAGTACATCATACTGAGACATAAATATAAATATACCTAGAAAGTGTATTTAATAACTTTCAAGGTAAAACAAGGTAATGTGCTTATATATTGGAATAATCCGAACATATTGGAATAATCCGAACTAAGTTATGTTTGCGAATAAAAATAAATGTAAACTAAGCACAGCTGTAGCATTTGTTTATGCCAAATTTAAAAATGCTACACGCCTACACCTGTACACACTAAATATTACACTACCAATCATAGGCAATTATATTACCATAACTTATAGTGTAAATAAAATACGTCGATTGGCAGTGTAATAAAATTACTATAATTATTGTGTAATTTTTAACATTAACATGTTTGGAAAATTAGGTAATATTATGTGATATACTACTAAAACATCTGTTTCTTTACACGAAGCGTTGTGAATTTTTACACCCTTAGAACTGGTAATATATCCAGATTCGAAATGCATTTTTAAGCTGGCAATAAAATTTTACAATTATTCAAAGTGTGAAATTACCACGAAGCGTTGTCAATTTTTACATTAAAAATAAAGTATTGTCACCCTGTTAGAAATGGATTTTTAATCTGACAATGAAAGTTAAATTATTTATTGTGTGAAATTATAATGTAAAATAACAAGCTGCATATGTAGCCTAATATTTGTATTGTAATAATACACTCACATTATTATGCAATGTAAAATTGCATGGGTTTATATTTATTTGAGATTTTTCAATGTAAACTTTTTTTTGCGAAATGAAATATTACCTGTGAATTTAAAATATTTATTTAAAATTGTTATTTAACAAATAAAAAAAACTGCTTTTGCTTTGCTAAAAATCATAATGTAACAAAGAAAAAAACATAAACCACCATTGATTCTGGTACACAAACATAAAAACTAAAATCATAAATAAAAAATATATTTATTTAGAAGCCTTGAATACAGTGTCGCCGGAATTTGCGGTAACGCTCAGCAGTATAATGTTTATCCAGTGGCGGCTCGTGACAGTTTACTAAGGTAGGGCCAAACTAATAGGCGTACGGAGCCCGCTTCATGCTCCGCCGGAGGTTAATCCGCAGAAGATGGAAAATTTTGGGGGAGCCACGCCCAATTTTCGCCCAAAAGTCGTTAAAATCGTTAAAAACAACAAAAAGATCGTGGGTTCCCTTGTGACCAATATATTTATATTTAAGAATAAGAAGAATAGGAAAAACGAATTAAAAACATAAACATGATGACGAATGTTATTTACGTTAAATCAAACCAGTTTCCCCATAGATAAAGGATTCGATAAAAAATTCTAATTATGTTATTGTAATAAGTATATAGGTATTTATTCCGTTTTTAAATAAAAAGATATAAAATATTATAAATTTTTCATATTACGTCTTTTTTCCTGGGAGATCACCAAACATTCTGGGGGGAGCACCCCATGCTGGCTACGCCAATGGTCAAACCTCGGTCTAATATTATCATGACAAATGTTTAAAAAAAAGTTTTAAATCTAGGGGAATTAAAAACTTACCAAATCTGTGTGGAGATATCAATATTTCAGGTCACGGCCAAGATATAGTTATTCCAGCGACAATTAAACAAATAAGTAATAATACACTAACGTTAAAAAATTTATTGTTATTGTTACTTAATTAATTTAATTAAAATACACGATATATAAAATCCATTCTTCGTTCTTTTTTCTTCGCAAATTTGTCGATTACTTTGTTATTAAAGTCCTTATTTGAATTAACAAATTGTTTCTCCGCAGATAACATACCTAGAGGACTAAGTCTGTCCTCTTTCATTGTGTTCCTAAGAAAAGTTTTTATTTTTTTTAACATTGAAAAACATCTTTCTGCTTCCGATGTCGTCATAGGTATTGTAGCCAGAGCACTTAATAATTTTATAGTCTCTTCAAATGTACATTTTAAGCAGTCCTCGTTTAGTAACACTAAAAGTGGCACAGCTCCAGATCCTGAAATATTTAATTCCCCTATTTGATATAAAACTTGCAATTCTGTTTTAAGCCTATTTTTATTTGTAAAGGCAAATTCTCTGCACGTTTCTTCCAGGTAATTTTCTGGAAAACAGTCTTTATAAAATGAGAATTGTTCTTGGATAAATAAATTTGTAACTTTATTTGCATCAAAACTGCATCACAAATTTCTAAATCTGCCAGCTTTTTACTATTTTCTACAACAGAGGTACGCAATCTCTTCGATTGTGGTCCTTCCTCGAGTTCTCTTCACCTTGCGGTGTTATATTTATTTCCATTTCAATTTCGCGAATAACTGTAAAGTGATCAGTTTATCAGTTTAAATTTTTAATTGGTAGAGCCATGGCACTGTGGCTCTACCCCAAGAACCGCCACTATAGTTTATCTACATACATATAGGTAGAAAAATTAAGCAATGCCGACCCTGTATCCATATACAGGGTACAGGGTGTTCGGTTTTATTTTGAACGGAATCTATATACGCTTTATTTTTCAAGGCAACAAAAAATGTTAAATACAAAAGTTTTAGGATTTTGCCTGAACCGCCAGGATTCGTTACCCTTGAGTATATAGGGTGTACGATATAGGAGTAGTCAATATAAACTTTGTTACTTTAAATAGAACACTCTGTATATTTTTGGCTAGAATGATAGATATTTTTCTTCTGATTCCAAATATACAGGGTGTTTTCTAACCTCGTTGACAAAATGAAGGAGGTGAATTCTAACCTAATCTTAAGCCGAAAATGTAGTAAATTTTTTTTCGAATGATAGCTCAAAATACAGGGTATACAAGTTTAAAAATTGTTTTTTTTTTAATTATATTAAATATCCTTCAAGCAATTTTCTTGAAATTTGGTATCGTTATTTGCAGTAGCAAGGATCTAATTTAGCCATAACTAAAATAAAATCAATAAGTCCAGTGGCGTCTCGAGGGGCACCTTAACCAATATTATTGACCGAAATATACGCCACTGACTTTTTTGTAATTCTTGTAACTTTTTTTTATTAAGCAACTAAAAAGATAACTTTTTGCTCCTCGAATTTTTTTCGTATTTTGCTTGGTTAACGCATTTCCCTAGAAGACATAAGAAAAATACCAAACTAGCAAACACTGGGGTGACGATTTTATTTTTTACTTTTTTCATATTATTAGTTTTTTTCATCATAGAAATTCTGAAAAAAAAAATTTACAAGCGTTAAAAGATAAAATTGTTTGTTCGTTTTTTCCTAATGTTTTTTGTATGGTCTAGGGACACGCAATAAATGGGTTTTTATTTTTTTAGATGCTGAATCCAAAAAATATAAAAATCACAAAATGTCGGTGGCGCATATTTTTTGGTCAATAATATGTGTTAAAATGTCCCTTGGGACGCCACCGCACTTAATAATTTTATTCCAGTTATGGCTAAATTAGAAATAACCCTGCCAAATCTCAACAAAATTGGTTAAAGGATATTTAAGATAATAATAATAAAAACACGATTTAAAAAGAAACTTTAACACCCTGTATTTTGAAATAAAGCGACATTCGAAAAAATGTTATACTACATTTTCGTCTTAAAATGAAGTGAGGGTTCACTTCCTTTATTTTGTCAACGAGGTTATGAAATACCCTATACCTGTATGCTGACATTTGGTTCAGCTGTTTTTGCGCTATTTAAGTTTAGTTATACTAAGTTTACATTACCTTGATCTAGGTTGCCATCCATGACTTCAATATTGACATTGATAAATTTAATGCAACTTTAAAGTTAAATAGCCCAAAACGGCTGAATCAAATGTCAATATTTGAAATAAGAAGAAAAACTATTATTCTAGCCAAAAAAATTTGAAATAGCAAAGTCGATATTGATCATTGCTACATAGCACACCCTATGCAATCGAGGGTAACGAATTCTAGCGGTTCAAACAAAATCCTAAAACTCTTGTATATAACATTTTTTGATGTCTTGCGACGCGCTTTCTGTGTAATAGAAAAAGGAAAGTTTTTTTAAGTCTCTTTAATGAAATAAATTAAATGATGTTTAATGCTTGTGGAGCTATGACGAGTTCCACCAAGAATATTAGCAATAATCACCTGCCGAATTCGACCAGATCTCCTTCACTAAAACAAACACCGCGCAAGATCGAAACGCAAGGCCCCGTAGCAAGTTGTATGGTGTGCGCGCTATTTGCCCGCAGCTCCGAAGAGAGGTTCTTTGGGCGCCACCGAATTCGTTACGGACCAAACTGGATATATCCGCGTTGTTCCCGGAACTTGCTATAAGGCCTCAGTTCCTGCCAACCCTGACGGCAAGATTTGCCAAATGATATTTCACTAAATTTAAAAAAAAGGAAAGACGTAAAACGCACAAATATTGTTTAGCCAAATGAAACACCGCAAAAACGATACTATCACTTTATTAAATAAAGAAAACAGAAAGGGGTCATGACAAAAAAAAGGAAAGGTGAAAAGATTGTATGGCGGGCGCAAATGGGGAATGCCCGAGATTCTGATATAAATTCTGTTTTAACTTGTCCTTCCTTTTAAAGTCATATGAGAGGGTGGTTAGAGTCAAAACAAAATGAAACTAAACCACTTATTTAAATTAAAAAAAAATAGCTATAAGTAAGATAGTACTTTGTGATCACAAAGGGGGCGCTCTAAATTAATTAAAATGGGAAAAGAAAACATGAGGTGCGCAAAAGAAATTTTTCCCAAACAGAAGGGAACAAAAGAAGAATAATTAAATCTACGCTAATATAGCACTTAATTGTACGTGTAAAGTGTCCATGTCCAACTACCCGGCTGGGTGGAACAACCGGACAACAACCTACTTGTCACACCGGTCCAAAGGACAGTCAGGTCACTCCCGACTGACTAACCCTGCTAGTCCCGAAATACAGCAGGCAGGTAAGCCAACTAGTAAGGTTCACCCTGGCGTAGAGGCTCCTAACTCTTCGTCAGGTAGCGCAGCAGATTTCTGCCCCCGAGGAACGGCCCTAGGAATGAAACATTTCCACGATATGTGATTCGATTGCTAATATATACCATCTTTCCAAAAAACAATAAGTTAGCAACATTACGAATTACTGATTAAAAAGATTACTTTTTAAATTTTAAATCGAAGTCAATAAAAAAACCAAGAGTTGCAGAATAAATAATTAAAGCTCCCTCGTAACGATATATTTAAGCAATCGAAAAAAATACATTACAATTATAGCTTAATATTAGTTATGCATGTAAACTACAATAATCAGATTCGACCACGATACACATATAACGGTATGCTCTTGCGCAGGCAGAACCTCCCACACAGAAACGTGTGACGTCACCCGGGAACGACGCTTTCGATTCTGCTATGTAAGCGTGTATAGAACATATGTTTTGAAATGCAATATTCACAGTTTTGGGGGATTTTAAAGGACATTTTCGATAATAGGTACGTTCCTAATTATACGTGTACGTGTGTTAACTAAAGAATAAAAGCATTTTCATTCCATATTTATATTACTAATTATAATTGATATATTATACATAGTTTTACTATAGAAAATAATTTAAATGTATAAATGGTTATATAAGTATTATTTCAACATTTGAGAACTAAGTAAAAAAGTCGGGATGAGATTGGTTGATGTGATGTTTATACTTGATGCGAAGAATCGAGGGGCACGCGGTCATGATAGTATTGTTTTATAGTTCATTCCTTCATAAATTAATTTTTTCTTAATTTAAAAAAATTACGTAAATTCAAATATTCTGTACGCCACTGAAGTAGATCAGCTGAGCAAAGTTCTTTTTGATTCTAATATCTTAGCCCATAACATATCCAAAAATAATAAAAAAAATCCCTTGCAAATAAAAAGTCATTAGGCATTAAAAATTATTCAATTTAATTTAGCCCAAAAGATATAGTTTTACCGAACTTAAAGTACAATTTTAATTTTCTTTGTATTGACCTCATTATTTAATAGTCAATATTCTGAACCCTTTCAAATATTTTTTGCCCATTTTTACATATTTATTTCCTTTCCACTGAAGTAGACTCGGTTTGCAAAGTACTTTTTGATCCCAATACCTTAAGCCATAACATGTCCAAAAATTTTTGAAAATAAAAAAGTTATTTTTTGCATAATAATTTTTTTATCATTCCATTAAAAATGTTTCAGTGCTTTGTTTTTTTTTTCAATAAACTAGCAAAACAAATGAGTTTTTTTTAATTTTACATTTTCAAGAAATTTCAAGATTTTGTTGGTTTCTTTCCAAGAAATCTTGGACTTGAGAACTAATTTCTTGTCTTGTCTTGAAAAACAAGGATCATTTCTTGTCATGATCTT
Source organism: Pissodes strobi (assembly GCA_016904865.1). Classification (NCBI taxonomy): domain Eukaryota; kingdom Metazoa; phylum Arthropoda; class Insecta; order Coleoptera; family Curculionidae; genus Pissodes; species Pissodes strobi. Next base: position 40,830 of record MU185041.1, on the reverse strand, counting down.
GTCTTGAAATCAAGACAAGATCAAGATAAAATCAAGAAGTTGTCAAGGAAATGACGAACCCTACATATCGTACTGGATTTGGTTAAAAAGTAGTTTTTTCAAATATACCATTTTTTAAATATAATGCTAATTAACAAAAAGGGAGGGCCTAAATGAAAAAAAATATATTCTTCATAAAAGTTTCGCTTATGTCTTGACAAGGTAATAGAACAAATCCCATATTTTTTGCTTGTAAGCTAACAAACATATCACAATAAAATCATATACATATCGTAACGGATTTCGTTAAAAAGTAGTTTTTTAAAATATACCACTCAATTAACAAAAAGAAAAGACCCAAATGAAAAAAAATATTCTTCATAAAACTGTACTAGAAACTTAACCTTAAAAAAAACAACGGGGTTCGATCACAGGCCGCGCCGCTCCGCCGATAGAGCCGCCGAATCGAGACCTAACCACCTAGACCACTCGGCCACGAGAGCTGTTGGAACAGAACGATTGCATCGCGAAGACATGGCGCGATTAGGTGCGCAAATCAATGAGCTTTTGTAGCGCTACAGAACTTAACCGATTTTAGTACCCTGGTACCATCGTATGTGAGCATGTGTAAATATTCCTCCCGGCGTGCGTTAAGAAGTTTCACTTCAATCACACTTCAATAATACATGTTGCTTTATTTTTTTTACTTATTTAAATTTTGGCAAATATTTTTTCACCATATAGTGTCTGGCTGGACCGTGAACCGTGACTTGATCGTGGTATATCTAAAAAGAAAGTTTAAAGAACGGAACTAAGGCACAGCAGCACCCGAATGTCGAATTAGCGGCAGCTAAAATCACGGTACGGTACGTGAAATTAGGATCCATCTCTAGCCATAGGATCTCCCTTTAGAGTGTGTGCCACTGCCATAAAATCATGGAAATATGTAATAAAAATAATAAATAATAAAGTAAAGCCTTAATAATTAAAGATACTCACCATCTTTTATGTAATTCCATCTTCTCTTCGACAAGCACGAATCCACTGATTTGCTAACTCATGTTTAGGAAAACGAAAATATTCAATATTACTCCCTTTGGTAGTCCTATTATTGTTCTTACAAGTAGCCACAGCACAGTTCTGTTCGGCATAATTATACTATAAGTTTTTAATTTAAATAATCCTATAACATATATAAACACAAAACAAATCTAAAAATTCACTTAACTAAATAAACTATGACAGCGTCAATATGAACATTTTTTCCCGGGTGACGTAGATGCGCGGGAGAGTCAAAAACGAGTCTAGAAATCAGCATAAAGTTATATGTGTATCGTGGATTCGACCAGGAGAAGTTGAAAACAATAAATATAGAGTCTTTCAAAAGGAGAAAATAAGCAGTTTAATAGCTCAACCGAACCCGGCATCGCAAGGATAAACGAGCATGTTCATAGAAAAACGTAAATAGTAAACATAGTTCAAAATAAAAGCTTAATGATCGCGAATAAAAGCATCATTTCTAGATTAGCACCGATAAAATGCACGCTATATTGATAAAAGAATTCCAATATGAGTCGATGAATAGCAAAAGGCCCTAAAATTAACTTAAATGAAAAATCAACCGGCATGAATCAGAGAAATGAATAGTCTGAAAGACCCTACAATATTATTATTCGGTACATAGAATAACTCTCACCGAACTTAAAAATTTTTAAGTGAAAAGTACAAGTCAGATCCACATATCGAACCAAAATCACTAACTTATACTTAAATAAAACCGTCGTACTAGACGAATCTGTATCATAACCACAGTATAGCGGGCCTACATCTTTAATTTAATCACTCGAGAACCAAAATTCAAATAAATAACAATTATGAATGATAATACACCAAAAATATAGACTCTCTTAATTATAAAATATGATGGGAGACTTCCCGTAATACCGAAACAGTTTAAGTATAAACAAAAACGGCATTATATACAGTGGCGAAGCGTGAATTTTTTGTTCGGGTAGACAAAGATAATAAAAATCGTTGTTAATGTCAAAAAATGCTTATCAACTATTTTTTCTCCACTTTATAAACCTTACGAAAAAAAACAATGATATATACTAATTAAAATATAAAAAAATATGTGCCTCACCTTTATAAGCACACAACTGAAGTGAAACTTCTGAAAAAGATATTACGAATTGAGTTTTTTAAAGCTTTTTCTCAAGTTTTGCCCCGGTCGGTGTCGAATTTTTTTTATTTTTTTTTCCTTTTTTCAACTTTTTATTCACAGAAAACCCGCGTTTCTCTAACTTTTTTTTTATAATTTTTATTTCTTTATTTTGTTTTATAATACTTTCGTTAACTTTCTGACCAATCTCCTGTTTTTTTTTCGTTAATTGTTTTTTTATTCCGTTTTTTAATACTTTTAATAACTCTCCGAATATCTTTAGTTTTTTTTCAATTTTTTCCAATTTTTTCAAAAAATTTTGATTTTTTTTTGTCATAAAGCATTTTTATTCTTCCTTTTTTTGCCATCCCCGGTCTCGTAGCTGAACTATTGCGCCTTTTTTCACCAAAAACCGCGTTTCTCTAATTTTTTTATTTTCTTCCTTAATTCGTTTTATAATACTTTTAATTAACGTCCCTAACAATTTTTTACGTTTTTTCAATTTTTCCCATTTTTCGAAAATTTTTGGGTATCCGAGGAGGTGGGGTTGACTCGGTAACACAGGGTCATCGCTTGTCAGATTTTCGATCCGAGGCTCCGTTGCAGAGATATCGGCAAAAAAACGTTTTTTTCCCGAAATCCCCCCTTAAATTAGAGCCCCGTTTCCATGTGGTCAAAGGTAGCCCCCCATACAAATTTCGACCCCGTAGCTCTTCCCATTCTCCCGAAATGAATTATTTTAGTTTTAGGAGTGTCCAGTTTTCGTCCAGAATATTCATTTTACCCCGGCTACATGTCCTGAAAATTTCAACCCTCTAGTTTACTGGAACATGCTTAATTAAACAAAGGCGTTTCACTTTGATAACCGTTTCAACTTTCACTTTTTCTGACTACCCTCGCTAAAGAAGTTTCACTTCAATAAAATGGTAATATTCTGTGCTAGTAAATATAGAGAGGGTAATAAATACATATTAACATTTAAAAGTAATATACATAAATATTAGATAAAAACATATACATAGCTTACAGCAGTCCTGAAACAAAACAAAACTGAAGTACTGCAGCCGACCATATCAAACGTTCCCGTAAACGGTATCCCGCAGCAGCATAATGAAAATAGCTGGTCAACTACGATAGACAAAGCGTGTAATGTCTTTCGACCCCGAGAAAATCGCGGACGTACGCTGAACGCCGAGACCTCTGACTCGCGGCCTGTCGCCTGCTTGATGCGTTTTTGGATTAGTGCAGAAGACAAATCTCGAAATGTCTTCCTGGGGTCCGGAAATTGTAATTAGGCGGTTTTTATTTCGTTTGGAGATTCATAGACATATAAGGAGAGCAAGTCGGTGGTGTGTTGTGTACCTATTACGGTTTTTTAAAATGTTAGTTAAACAGTTGGTACAATTTCACCAAATAAATTAATGGCAAATAAACGGTAGACAATTTTTGGGTAGACAGTGTCTACCTTGTCTACTCGTACGCTTCGCCACTGATTATATAGCACCTGCAATCGAAATTCCCAGTTTAGTGTCTATGTTAAAAAGCAAACGCATCAAACAACACGAAGTCGTTTGCAAAACGAATATTAAGATTTAAAAACATAATTTCCATGGCAAAGACTCAAACTTCGGTACTATAATGAAACCCACGAAAAACAGCAGACTCAGCATTGTTTACTTAAAGATTGGGGCAAATGTCGCCATCAGAAAAAAACACGAGAGCAATTATTATATTTTACCCCCGTATCTAAATCGCCTCGGATTGGTCAAGTAAATTGAACCACTAAAATTGCCGAAAATCTGCACTACGCTTCGTCGGAAATAAAATAACATGACTAATGCGACCGTACATAAAATCCGAGTAGCAAACAGCCAACGAATAACTTGTTCGAATTTAGAATTCACGAACCTGAAGTATTCTCGTATCAGTTTGACGTTACACGAATAATCTAACAGTAACGACAGAACTATTAGCTCTAATTGCCTCCTTAATTAGGATGGCGACACACCGAAATAATTTGGCTTAATTACTTGGATCCGAAATGAATGATAAGTAAAATAATGCAATTAAAAGTAGTTAAATTAACCCGAAAAACACAAAAACATCTGCTAATAATAAAAACTCACCTCTTAGTCGGAGGGCACACTATTCAGTATACAAAAAAACGCCAAAACTAAATGGCTGACTTCACCAGAGGAGACCGTTTCAAAAAATCCACACTTCGCGAGTTTTCCGAATGATACAACACCATAAATGACCACAACGAGGTTCCAAAATCAAAACGGAAATTACGGTGCGGTAAGTCGACAAAATCCGCCTTACTAATTCGGCATGAACCAAATTTTCAATAAACTACCTTGTTGAACGGCTCCTCTACAAAAAGGACGACCTTTTCAGCAGAACCGGTCGCCTACACCCAGGAAGTCCGCGCAGAGACAATTTTTCAGCCGCGTCTCTAGTCGCTCCAATCAGGGCGAGTTTTTACAGGCCAGCAGCGCAAAGGATACCAAATCCCCTGTCGTACTACATACGAAATCGCGAATACTACCCGGGTAGGTCAAAACTTATTAATAATTACCGATCCAAAAATGGAATGTTACAACACCCCCCCCCCTCGAAAGGAGGCAAACTTCCCAAAAGGGAAAAAAGTTTTCCGACGATAATGCTAAAACCAGAACCGAAATCAGAACCCACTACAATGAAAATACCGACCTCGTCCGGAAACCCTAAAGTAAAGGACGAAAGAAACTAAATCTAAACCTAAGCTTAAGGGAATCAACTCCCAACACCCCAAATAGATGGCATGGGTATTCTCCATTTTCGTTAAGCATAAACCTACAGCCAACCTGTAGAGGTAAAAAAACCTAACTCCAACTAAATGGAATGGATAGCCCTCATTTTCACTAAACCTAACGTCTACAGCTAACCTGTAGAATTAAAGAGGACGAACCCCAACGGAAGGACGCTAACACTACGGAAGAAGCCTAACACTAAAGGAACCTAACCCTACGGAACAAACCTAACACTAAGAGAGAAACCTAATGCTACGGATTCCCGAGCGGTATCTCCCGGGTGAGAGACCAAAGGTCCCCGAGAACGGGCCAGCAACGCCCCGGGAGTGATCATGGCGTCTAACAGCCAAAAGCACTCCAAACAATACTCGCAAGACCAAAACGAGAAACCAACCAAAAGAAAAAACCAACCAATACTATCAAAACCAGAACGACTCAACTAACGACAAAAACTTCCAGCCATAACCCAGCTATAAACCATAAAACAATCCAAACAACACGTTCCAAAATTCCAAAAACTGAACGGATTAAACTGACCTTTATGGGGACAGGAAAAAACAAACACCGCTACGGGTAGCCAGTTGAAGACTAGCGCCCAAAAAAAAACAAACGCCCAAGGACGGACAACCATCATGCCCTGCGGAGACCACTCGCCAAAACAAGAAATGATCCCTGCTCATCGTAGCTTGCGCTAGAGCACATTTCACCCACCGAAATGTTAGACGAGGGACACCCCAACCGGCACAATCCACCATCCATTAATAATTAAATAAAACTGGGTAGCCAGTTGAAGACTAGCGCCAAAAAAAAACAACTAAGGACGGACAATTATCATGCCCGGTTTCACACTCGCCAAAACAAAGAGTGACCCATGCTCGTTAAAGCTTGCGCTGGAGTCCAGTTCACCCACCGAAATAGTAGATGAGGAAACCCTAATAGGCACAATTCACCATCCAACCCGAGTGATCCATGCTCGTCATAGCTTGCGCTGGAGCAAATCTCACAATCGGGATAAGGTAGAAGTGAACACTCTAATCCGTTCATCGCGTGAACTGCAGTTACACCAAAAGATACGTTACGAAACGGTAAAACATCCTTTCATCGCGTGAGCTCCAGGAGTGTTCCACCAAAAGATACGAAACGAAACGATAAAACATCCTTTCATCGCGTGAGCTCCAGGAGTGTTCCACCAAAAGATACAAAACTAAACGGTAAATCTATCAAACAACTATCAACTATCAATCAAGTATCAACTATCAATCAACTCAGGTGAACACTCTAATCCTCTAACAACAAGGAGTGTTACACCAAAAGATATGAAACGAAACGGTAAAACTAATCCTCATCGCGTGAGCTCAAGGAGTATTTTACCAAACGATACTAATCAAAACGACAAAAACGCTAAACAAGAAGGTCACAATCATGTAAAATAGTCCAGTAGGATAACAAGTCATAATCGGGAGAAGCTATACGAAACGGTACAGATGCTGCTAAACGAAACGGTAAAGGTGGTATACAAAACGATAAAGATGCTAAATTCCGCTAAAGTCAAGGTTAAAATAAAAACAATGGCAACTATAACGCCAAAACGAATACAAATCTACATTACCGGACGCAACACCGCGCGTTACTCGTCTACTATGTGATCCCGGAATTCCACGAATCGTAAGCTCATAAATTAAGCATCTCTTTTTTTTTTAGATAATTAACCTGCATATTATTTTTCTTTTCCAGAGAAGCCGTTAATTCATCTTAAACCGAATTAAAAAAATAACAAAAATCAGACACTAAAAAGAGAAAGAGCAGGTATGAGACGCAAGAATGTTCAGTAGACGATACGAGTAAATACAGTACACTCCCAAATAGCATATTCCGGTAAAAACAAAGTCAATAAAATAGTCAGCCATACATCAACGCTAATAAACACTACAAATCAATAAACATCCGCATAAACAAGTCGCAAAAAGTTACAATCGTTCAACACTAGTTGTTATTACACAACTATCAATATCAACAATATCAAGACAAATTGGCGTCAAAACCTAAATCGCACTTAAAAATAAAAATATCATATCAGCACAATATATTCCCTAAAAGTTAGCACCATAAAAACATAAGAATCGTTCCATTTGGCTCACAATCAGAATTTCTCTCGAAAAAAAACAAAATTGGTCGGTGGTTAATCGAAATCTGGTATTCGGTGGTAATTAAATTTAGAAAATGGGCCCATTTTCAAAATTTAATTGGGCGCTAAAAAGTGCGACGCGCTTTCTGTGTAATAGAAAACAGAAATTTTTTTTAAGTCTCTTTAATGAACTAAAAAGATGTTGAATGCTTGTGGAGCTATGACGAGTTCCACCAAGAATATTAGCAATAACCACCTACCGAATTCGACCAGATCTCCTTCACTAAAACAAACACCGGGCAAGATCGAAACGCAAGGCCCCGTAACAAGTTGTATGCTGTACGCGCAATTTGCCCGCAGCTCCGGAGAGAGGTTCTTTTGGCGCCACCGAATTCGTTACGGACCGAACTGGAAATCCCCGCGTTGTTTCCGGAACTTGCTATAAGACCTCAGTTCCTGCCAACTCTCCCGGCAAGATTTGCTAAATGATATTTCACTAAATTTAAAAAAAAGAAAAGACGTAAAACGCGCAAATATTGTTTAGACAAAAGAAACACCGCAAAAACGATACTATCACTTTATTCAATAAAGAAAACAGAAAGGGGTCATGACAAAAAAGAAGAGGTAAAAAGACAATATAGCGGGCGCAAATGGCGAATGCCCGAGATTCTGATATAAATTCTATTTTATCTTGTTCTTCCTTTTAGAGTCATGTGAGAGGGTGGTTAGAGTCAAAACAAAATGAAACTAAACCACTTACTTAAATTTAAAAAAACTTAGCTATAAGTAAGAATAGTACTTTGTGATCACAAAGGGGGCGCTCTAAATTGATTAAAATGGGAAAAGAAAACATAAGGTGAGCAAAACAAATTTTTCCCCAACATAAGGGAACAAAAGAAGAATTAAATTTACGCTAATATAGCACTTAACTGTACAGGGTGGCGCATTTTGGATGCATTTACGGGGTTTCTCGGTAATTAGTAAACATAGAAGGATGCGGTTTTCGCGACACCGGGCTATTTTTTTGTTAAACAAAAGATACCGTAAACACACTTTTCCTAGGCCTCTTCGTTTTTGAGCTACAGGGCGATTTTAAAAATGTTGTATTTTCGGGCACCCCTCGTATCTCAGCTACCTGATAACTTACAGAAAAGATAGAAACGGATGCTTATAGTACTTTTTACGTAGAATTGAGTGGCGGGCCCGAAATTTTTGCCGAAGATACTGTTTTTGAGATATGACCCAAACATATAATTTTTTAAATGGAACACCCTGTATTTTTTTCCGTCATTAAATCACTTTATTTTTTCCCATGAAAATGATATATAACACTTAACATTTTCTATTTTTGGAAATAATAAAAAATTAAAAAATGGCGAATTTAATGTTATATTCTTCTAGTTGGCTATGAATTTTATTTAAAAATTCGAAACAATACTCTATACACTTTATTTTACTGATTGAAAAAATAACATATTAAGAACTAGTTATTTAAATAAAATGAATTTTTTTTATTTAAATTTAATAGTCGATAAAGAAACAAAAATCAAGAATTACTTGAATTTAATTAATTATTGATTATAGCTATATTAAGTATATTAGGTATAGCAAAAACAACATTCGGTTACCTCTTATTTTCAAAGTGCCAGCAGTTATTTTCTAGACACCGCCTACAACGTTTTTCGACACTTCGCAATGTATTATATAAATGCAATCGTGTTACTTTCCTTAAACTATTCCTAAAACGTACTTGCAGTTCATTAACGTTATTACTTTTAACTCTATGTATTTGATTTTTTATAAAACCCCAGAAGGAAAAATCTAAAGGCGTCAAGTCAGGTGACCCAGGTGGCCACCTAACAGGACCACAGGTGCCTATCCACTTATCATGATAATATCTGTTTAGAAGATCACCCACTCTCCTTGCATTGTGGCTTGGTGCTCCATCTTGTTGGAAGTAAACGTCATTGATGTCTTGGGTTTCTGCCAAAAGATTTTCTTGTAAAATGTCTATATATCGATCCGATGTGAGATTACCATCAAACACAATATAAAAGAAGATTCTGCAGTTATACAGAGCTGAGAGCACACATAAACATATTAAATTTATAAAGATTGTCATACGCCATGTTTTACTTTTTAAATCACTGCTTTTTTAAAGCTGTCAAAAAATCAAATAACAATTAAATTTAATTTTTGTTTCCAAGGCCTACTTTAATCTAATAATGCCCTTTCAAGCCTAGTTTCTTTGCAAGCCGGTGTATTAAAATAACATAGGGTCATATTATGATAATAATATTTTTTTAAGTAATTCAACATTTGTATAGAGTATTGTTTCGAATTTTTAAATACAATTCGTAGCCAACTAGAAGAATATAACATTAAATTCGCCATTTTTAAAATTTTTACCATTTCCAAAAATAGAAAATGTTAAGTGTTATATATCATTTTTATGGGAAAAAACAAAGCAATTTAACAACAGAAAAAATACAGGGTGTTCCATTTAAAAAATTATATGTTTGGGTCATATCTCAAAAACAATATCTCTGGCAAAAATTTCGGGCACGCCACTGAATTCTACGTAAAAAGTACTATAAGTATCCGTTTTTATCTTTTCTGTAAGTTATCAGGTAGCTGAGATACGAGGGGTGCCCGAAAATACGACATTTTTAATATCGCCCTGTAGCTCAAAAACGAAGAGGCCTAGGAAATTTGTGTTTACGGTATCTTTTGTTTAACAAAAAAATAGCCCGGTGTCGCGAATACCGCATCCTTCTATCTTTATTAATTACCGAGAAACCCCGTAAATGCATCCAAAATGCGCCACCCTGTACGTCCTCTTCGAAAGTGTCCATGTCCAACTACTCGGCTGGGTGGCGCAACCCGACAACAACCTACTTGTCACACCGGTCCAAAGGACAGTCAGGTCACTCCCGATAGACTAACCCTGCTAGTCCCGAAATACAGCAGGCAGGTAAGCTAACTAATAAGGTTCACCCTGGCGTAGAGGCTCCTAACCCCTCAGGTAGCACAGCAGATTTCTGCCTCCGGGGAACGGCCCTAGGAATGAAACATTTCCCAGTAACGAAGCACCACGATATGTGATTCGATTGCTAATACATACCATCTTTCCAAAAACAATAAGATAGCAACATTACGAATTACTGATTGAAAAGATTACTTTTTAAATTTTAAATCGAAGTCAATAAAAAAAAACAAGAGTTGAAGAATATATAATTAAAGCTCCCTCGTAACGATATATTTGAGCAATCGAAAAAAAAAACATTACAATTATAGCTTAATATTAGTTATGCATGCAAACTACAACAATTAGATTCGACCAGGGGAAGCCGTCATCATTAGTTAAAAACAATAAATATAGTCTTTCAAACGGAGAAAATTAGCAGTTCAATAGCTCAACCGAACCCGGCATCGATCGCAAGGATAAACGAGCATGTTCATAGAAAACCGTAAATAATAACCATAGTTCAAAATAAATGCTAAATAATCGCGAATAAAAGCACCATTTCTAAATTGGCACGGATAAAATGGACGCAATATTGATAAAAGGATTCGAATATGAGACAATGAATAACAAAAGGCCCTAAAATGAACTTAAATGAAAAATGAACCGAATAGAAATGAATAGTCTAAAAGACCCTACAATATTATTATTCGGTACGTAGAATAACTCTCAACGAAAAGTACATGTCCGGTCCACATATCGAACCAAAATCACTAACTTATACTTAAATAAATCCGTCGTACTAGACGAATCTGTATCATAACCACAGTATAGCGTGCCTACATCTTTAATTTAATCACTCGAGAACCAAAATTCAAATAAATAACAATTATGAATGATAATACACCAAAAATATAGACTCTCTTAATTATAAAATATGATGCGAGACTTCCCCTAATACCGAAACAGTTCAAGTATAAACAAAAACGGCATTAAATAGCACCCGACAACCGAAATTCCCAGTTCTATTTTAAAAAAAACAAACGCGTCAAACAACACGAAGTCGTTTGCAAAGATTTAAAAAAATACATAATTTCCATGGCAAAGACTCAAACTTCGGTACTATAATGAAACCACGAAAAACAGCACTCAGCATTGTTTACATAAAGATTGGGGCAAATGTCGCTATCAGGAAAAAAAAACGAAAGAAATGATTATATTTTACCCCCGTTTCTAAATCGCCTCGGATTGATCAAGTAAATTGGACCACTAAAATTGCCGAAAATCTACACTACGCGTCGGAAATGAAATAACATGATTATTGCGACCGTACATAAAATCCGAGCAGCAAACAGCCAACGAATAACTTGTTCGAATTTAGAATTCACGAGCCTGAATTATTCTCGTATCAGTTTGACGTTACACGAATAATCTAACAGTAACGACAGAACTATTAGCTCTAATTGCCTCCTTAATTAGGATGGCGACACACCGAAATAATTTGGCTTAATTACTTGGATCCGAAATTAATGATAAGTAAAATAATGCAATAAAAAGCAGTTAAATTAACCAGAAAAACACAAAAACATCTGCTAATAATAAAAACTCACCTCTTAGTCGGAGGGCACACTATTCAGTATACAAAAAAAAACGCCAAAACTTAATGGCTGACTTCACCAGAGGTGGCCGTTTCAAAAAATCCACACTTCGCTAGTTTTCCGAATGATACAGCACTATAAATGACCACAACGAGGTTCCAAAATCAAAACGGAAATTATGGTGCGGTAAGTCGACAAAATCCGCCTTACTAATTCGGCGTGAATCAAATGTTCAATCAACTACCTTGTTGAACGACTCCTCTATAAAAAGGACGACCTTTTCAGCAGAACCGGTCGCCTCCACCCAGGAAGTCCGCGCAGGCGAGTTTTCACAGGCCAGCGCAAAGGATAACAAATTTCCTGTCGAACTACAAACGAAATCGCGAATACTACCAGGGCCGATCAAAACTTATTAATAATTAATGATCCAAAAATGGAATGTTACAGTCTTAAAAAATAAAACTTGTAGACCCCGTTCAAAATATAACCGAAGTGTACTGGGTTATTGACTATATTTGGACCAATAGATTACTTTTTTATTTAAAGGATTCGAAAAACGTTTAAATTCGGAAAGTTGTAGGATTTCGCTCAAAGCGCTAGAATTTGATATAGAAAAACAAACGAACGTCGTAAAGCCGTCAAAAACGACTAACTTAGTTTTTTTTTTAAATGGAATACCCTATATAATCTTAGGGTAGACTGGGGCAAGTGTGTAAGTGGGGTAAGTGAAAATTGTGGCTCCATTTTCAAACAAATGCGACTATCTCATAATATATAAGCGGTATGTAACCTATTATACTTCCATGCGGACACCACAAATGATTTCGGGTTAAACGCTTGAAGCATGTCCCGAATCAGCAACACTTTACAGTGATGAGTCATAACCGGTCAGTCGTCAAGTTCACAGTGTAAACAATTGTGGGCACACAAAGGTAGATTTTTTTGATTGACTATAATTTTTTTTAGTGGTATCTTGTTATTTACGTATATCACGTCACATTGTATTGAGGATTTGCTAATTCAAAGTACTATTTTTTGCGTCATGCGTTTACACACTTACCCCAGAAAAAATCAAGTGAGGGGCAAGTGTAAATGATAAATTTATGTCTTTGGAATCGAGAATGTTAACTTTAAGTTAGTTTGTTACTATTTTACATATATGGAGTACAACTAATTTTATTTAATATATTTTTTATAAAATGTTAAGGCTAAAGTTTCCAAATGGTATTTCAGTGAATCAATAAAAATTTATAAAAAATTATGGTTGTAGAATTAATTGCCAATTATATTACGTACATTCAAGCGTATATTTCTACATCTTTTACACTTACCTCCATAAGAGAAACGTTACTTTCAGTACCAAATAGTCGCCACTTTTACACTTGCCCGATAATCGGGCAAGTGTGAAATTTCAGCCTGAATATTTTTCTTTTTTGAATTTTCTTTACTTACAATTTAGGAAGTAAATTTCAACACCAGGTACGTTAAGGATACATAATAAGCAAACTTACCACGGAACGAGAAGTTTAAAAAAAATTGCTATATTAGAGACAAAATTAAAAATATTACAAGAAAAATGGACGGGTTCACACTTGCCCCAGTCTACCCTACATATTCTGATTCTACGTAAAATTTCGAGTATATTTCATTTAATATAACATATACCTACATTCAACTGTTTTCGCGCCATCGATGATTGAAAATCGTAGTATTAATATGTTTTCTACGCCCTTCGTATATGAATTTACTTAAGTCATTCCGGAGTTTCTACCGAAACATTGGTAAATGTCAGTCGTCAGTGATAATTAAGCAGCCGGAAAAAGTTAAAAAAGTTTATTGTCACTCATTATGGGCTACACTCAACAAGAACAACTTAATATATGTATGGCATATGTTAAATGTAATAAAAATAAGAGGGAAGCTAGGACTTTATATGCAAGGTTGTATCAGAACCTGCAACTTTCAAGTTTGAACACCTTTGCGATAGTCTACAGGAAAATAATAAATTCTCAAGATTTTAAAAGAAAAAAAGGACAGTGCGAGAACCTGACGATCGTATTCAGCTAGATGTTCTTCTTTATTTTAATGGTATATACAAAACTTTAATTTACTAATTTGTTTCTAAACATTAAATATTTTTTAGAAAATCCGACTCACTTTATACCTACAGCATGTGAAGCATTAAATACCACATTTTACAGAGCCCAAAGCACACTCAAGATGTTCAAATACAAACCTTATAAGTTTTGGAAAGTTCAACAACTTTCCGAAGAAAATAAACGCCAACGACTTGAATTTTGTAATGCTATGTTGGAACAACTACGCGTGGACGACATTTTTTTGACAGAATATAGGAGGATTCCCATTTGAGCAGCAGCGCATTGCATTGCAGCGCAGCGCATCACGAGCAGCGTTTTTAAGATTAGTATTTCCACCTGAGCAGCATTAGCAAGTAGCAAATATAATCAGTCTTGGGTAGTGCTGTATTTTGTGGCAATGTTGACAACAGATGAGACGTCTACCACTTCATCATCCGACGATTATGATTTTATGATATTATTAACAACTATATGTTGTCACCATGAAGAAAATAAAAGACAAATGAAAAGAAAATATTGGGTGCATGATATATTTCGAGCAAGGTTGGAGGAAGGTGAATTTCATACACTCTTAAGGCGAATCCAGGATGATGAACGAAAATTGTATAAATATTCAAAGATTCAAACTAAAAAAAGTAACGATCGCTGAATATATTCGATGCCTCGGTCAATTCACACTAGTCCGTAAGCTAGCAGAGCAACGCGCTTATAAGTAGCGTGCTGCTTCCCAATGCTGGGCGTAGAAAACATATTAATAGTACAATTTTCAATCATCGATAGCGCGAAAACAGTTGAATCTAGGTATATGTTATATTAAATGAATTTTACGTGGAATCATAATATGTAACATTATATAGGGCATTCCATTTTAAAAAAACCTAAGTTAGTCATTTTTGACGGCTTTATGACATTTGTTTTTTCTGATATCAAATTCTAGCGCTTTGAGCGAAATCCTACAACTTTTCTAATTTAACCGTTTTTCTAATCCTTCAAATAAAAAGGTTATCTATTGGCCCAAATATAGTCAATAACCCTGTACACACTACACCATGCATCATATTTATTTTGAAATTTTCTCTAGAACAAAAATTTTAAGGGGACTCTACAGATCCAAATGACCAAATTATGTTCAAGGATTTTGATTTTCTTTTTGGCTAATGTAAGCATGATTTTTTGACTATACACTGGATGCAAAATGAAATGATCATATTTTAACATGTCGATTTTACAGGGGATTAAGAGTGCAAAAAAACAGTATAGTGCAACCAATGTCACAAAAATTAAAAAATGTTTCTTTAAAGATATACAAGGTATACACACATATGTCCCGAGCAGCCCAATACTTCTGAAAAGAGGTACAAAAAGTTTCAAAAGGTATTAACATTAACATGTATAGAGTATAAAAATATTGAGACAAAAATGTGTTTTGCCACTCACTGTTTTACAATCCTGTATAGTTGATACGTTAAAATATTATTATTTTATTTTGCATGTAGTGTATAGTAAGAGTATTATGCTTTCAGGAGGTAAAAAGAAACTCCAAATCGCTTTTAATTCGATCAAGTTTTAACGTTTTAAAATGTGTCAATTTTTTTGGTGTATCGGATTCATTGACGAATACTTTCTTGATTCTTGGACGTACTTTACTTATTAAAAAAAAGTATTAAATTTTATCATATAGTTGAGACAGAGTACAAATAATATCGAGTAGAATCACTCAGCAAAATCGTTTTGATGTTTTTGCATCAAACGCAAAAGCCGCCGTACACCTGCAGCACGGTATAAATCAGCAAACAGTCTGTCGGGAGAGATTCAAAAAGTATACGCTGCTGCAAAATTATATCCTCGGTTATTATTTCAACGCGACCCCACAGTACACAATCCCAGGCCGTTTGCACACTGACGGTATACTGTCCCTCGTAGCTGAGCCACCGCGGGACATGAACCAGATTGATCCGGATTCGCTCCGACGCCAAACACTGTCGGCAAAATTGGAAATTTGTCTCCAGTGAACCCACCGTATATTTATTTATACCGTGGTTGAAAACTCTTTTTTTTGTTTATGTTATCTTTCTTTTTGTTTTAGAACCTGAGTCAGGGTGTATTTTTAAATATTGCCTCTGTAGAAGTTCAAAGCATGTTTGTAATTTTAATTGATATTTCAAATTTAACGTAAAATATAAAGCAAATGGTACTCTCAAAGCATCAGTTGCCAATTCGTATGATGCTTCAGTGTCTATGTTGCTCCGTTGTAGAAATACATAAAATTTGTCGCCATCAGCTTCGTTTTCTAAAATTAGAAAAAAAGATACTTAGAAGACATTTCAAGGGCCTTTTAAAATAAGTAAATGACAAAATTCTTTAGTATTCGAAGAATCACAACTAGCCATTTTAATTTGCAAAAAGTTGAATAAATAGGTTCGTAATTTAAATAATTACCTATTATTTGAATAGAAAAATGGTCAATTTTTAACTAATTGTTAAGTAAGTTTCTTACCGGTTAAAACAATATATGGAGTCAGTGGCAAATCATCCAAGGCAACGTCTCCTAGCTGGGTGGTTCTCATGAAAGATGAAAATCGAAAACACGTTTAATAAATTGTGTGAAAAATGACAAATCAAACTGTTGATATTGGGTTCACCCTTTAAAAGCCAAGGATTATACATAACTAAAACGTTGCGTTGAAAATGTTTGAATTTTTTTTATAACCAAAAAACATCTGAAAGCTAGCTGTTTACGAAGGTTGTAATGAAATCTAATTAAGTATTTTAATTAATACGTTCGGTGCCACTTGAATATTATATATATATATATATATAT
>MU185041.1:0-23890 GCA_016904865.1 Pissodes strobi | reverse complement strand
TATGGCCCTTGGCACATAAACGATAATTGGACGTAAATTACGTCTCAATTAATTAAAGATAAAAATAAGATAATCACTACCTCGCCTTGAGATAGGAACTTAGACAAAAGATAAAGAGAGATAAACCAGGTAAATTTACCCACGTGTACTTAAACCTCTCATATATGTAAATTAATGGCGGTACGTCATAGCTAAAACGTGACACGGTAAGTGCTAATAATTATATGCTTCGCTTGATGTTACAAATAAACTGGAATATTAATGAAATAAGCCTGAAAAGAAAGAATACTATAACCAGCAATACTATGAGGGAAAATCCAGAGAAATTCTACTACAAATTCAATTAACCACCTTTACAGCAAAAGATAAAATCTGCTGTAAGAATCTCCCCAATAATACTGTCCAGTCTAAATGAAAATACGTAAAATAATATGTGTGACCGTTAAACGATGAAATAATTTCGTTTTCTATAAATTTGGATTAAACCATTATCAAATTACACGAATTTGACCAATAAGATACGCAATTATCCACCAAAAAATCGGTATTCGAACCTAAAGGCCACCACAAAAAAATTAAGATTGTTGAAATCGTCAATCACTCGAAAGTGTAAT
The DNA here is from genome assembly GCA_016904865.1 of Pissodes strobi. Lineage (NCBI taxonomy): Eukaryota > Metazoa > Arthropoda > Insecta > Coleoptera > Curculionidae > Pissodes > Pissodes strobi. The sequence continues at coordinate 23,276 of MU185041.1, read as the reverse complement.
ATGAAAATGCTAAATTCTCGCTTTAGCCAAATATAATTAAGTGAATTGGAAACCATTGCTACTAAAGTATTTGAAAAATGAAAATATTATTGAAAATATGCAGGATAAATAAAATATTTTGAGATCAGAAAATTAATAGCACTTACCGAGTCAAACGTTTTCACAAAGGTGAAACGACCTTTCTTTCAAAATTTCGTACGTTTTACCTATTCTGATTTTCAATGCTCTCAGTGGGCAATTTAAATCATGTGACAACCGCCATAGGAAACCCGGCGACAAACTAAGGAAATAAACGGCATACGCTAAATATAGCAATCTATTATAGATTAAATGCTTAAATTACAGGTATTGAATAACGTACCACGTCCTTCAATTACCAACTATACGAGATAAGCCCGTTTCCGAACAGGTGGTGGACACAAATACGAAAATTATGGATATAAATCTGAGTACATCTTCTCCTTAAATAGTTAATTGTGCGAAATATATCCAATCACAGATAGGTGTCACTGCCAATTAATATATCGAACATTGAAAACCATTGATAAATAGATAGAATTAAGTGGAACGGAGTAGACTGATATTTGATAACTTATATTCCGTTACTAGGTGAGCCTGATTTCACGGAGATGGGAAATTGTAAAAGTTTCCTAAATTACAATATCTATTATCATTAGGATATGGCTCGCTCAAAAGAAAAAAGCAATAAAAATAAAAATGCTAATCACGAAGAACAGAAAAGAAGGCAGCGTCAAGCAATGCGAAGGCTACGTGAATCTAGGCGACAAGATCCAGTGACCTATGAGGAAGACAAGCGTAAAGAATTAGAGCGATATTACCAAAGACAAGAAGCAGGGAAAATTAAAACAATTGAACAAATAAGTGAAGAGTGGTGGCTGTGTGCATGTATGAATCATACCAAATGAAACACTTTGTATTCCATGCAAAATTTAATCCAAAAGGACTTCTTATAAAAGCATAACAGAGCGCTTTCGGCCTAAGCCATCATCAGTGTTACTTGTCATTGGACCTGAAGAACCTATCGACGAAGAGTAAACAAACAACATCAACAAACAATGGTCAAATCACAATTAAAAAGTCAAAAGTCACATTTTAAAAGGCAACATCATTTTAAAAAGGACAATGCCCAACCACGCTTTCCGTAGACATTTTGTCGTTCCACGCCGTTAACCAGAACTACTGCGTATATTGGTGTTTTATTTATTTCTTAGCATTTACTTTTCCTGTTTTTTTTTTGCTTATTTTCATCGTATCTAGGATTTTGCTTTGGGGCCAAAAACAGGGGGCGCTTAGTTTTTTTCATTCTTATTTTACCCACATCACTCTACCGCATTTGGTACTGCCAGTCGGCGAGCCCAATAAAATCCTGGATTGTCGAGATAAAAAGAAAAGTATTAGTTATTGTATCATACTACGTAAATATAAAACATTAACGGAATAACGGCCTGAGAAGTATTGAATTTAGTTGAGAAATATTTAGGGGCTATAAAAAAATTGTATAATAAAAATTCTCTAACAACAACTTAAAATTTTTTATAACAAATTGGGAAATTTAAAAAAGTATATAATATGTAATTCAAGCAACCACATGCTCGTTAGAATGTTAAGGATCGCAAATATAATAAAGAAGAATTCACCGGAAGAAGGATGTAAAACTATATGTTGTGAAGAAGCATTAAAAGAAGCATGTTTAGAAAGAAAATATTGAAAAAGTTAAAGGCAAAACCATAGTCACAGTTGATTTTGACGGAGCGGACCCCATGGTATATGAGAAATGGGTTGCAAAGTGAGTTACAATAACAGTAAGAGAAAAGGGCAAGCTGTGTACAAAAACTGATAAGGAGAAGCTTATAAAGCTGTGGTTTATTAAGCGTTCATTTGCTCAATGAAGTCATATCTTTTACATGTAAAAAAATTTAGAACATCAGATGAGAGAAATTTGGAAAATTAAAGAAATCTGAATAATAACGAAGCATTGATTCATATGGATTTCTCCGAATATTAAGGGTGCAAGTATGCGGAAGAAGTCCAGTCGGCCCACTTTGGGGGTTGAAAAATGCAGTTAAGCTTGCACACAGTTATTGTCTACTATAGAAGTTCTAACAACAATGCTTTGCCAAAGAAGTGTTTCTGTACAGTGTCACAAAATTTGCGGCATGATCCTGTAGCAATTTGAGCCCATCTCCTCCCGTGTTTAGAAAACTTAAAAACTTTGTAGACAATTTAAAAGGCATTCATTTTTTGAGCGACGAGCCCTGAACGCTGTATCGAGACAGAAAGATGTTTCACTTGATGCGAATCTTTATTACGCAGGAGTTAAATGTAGAAGAGGCATCATAGCGAGAAAGGTCACGGCAAGGGAGCTCCTGATGGAATAGGTGGAGTATTAAAACGCACAGCTGATGCTGTTATTGCTCGAGGAACAGACATACCTAAAGTAAATATTTTTTGTTACATTTGGAAGCAAGCTGTAAAGATATCATTCTTTTTGAACTTCAGTTAGATGATGCATAGCTTCAGGAAATTGAAAAGAAAATACCTAAAATACTACCAACATATAAGAAAATTTTACAGTGCCACGAGCTGTTTAGGCAAAAAAAAACTACATGCGTTTTTGAATATTCGAAAACTTACCTGTCTTATCTGCTCCCAAAAAAAAGTTTGTTCTCATTAGTCTTTAGGTACTTACCAATTGCAACGATGTATGCTTTTTTAAATTATTTAATTTTTGTTTTTTTTTTTTTGAATTTTTTGAGTTAATTTTCTTAATTGATTATTAGCACACACACTGACAAAAAGAAGACTGATTTACAGTGATATTTATTCGTCATCGTCGGGTGACGTAGAGGAAAATCCGCCTCTAGCTAGATTTTTACACCGAAATCTTGATTCCAGTATCACCAAGAGAAAGTAATTCTAGGGCTACTGGTTTCGACGGTGACATTCAACCAGACAATCTGAAATTGATATTCAATCATCACCTCATCAAGTATTTCATGTATTAATAAGAAACTTGTTTTTTATTATTAATGGTTACATGGTTACTTTCTTACCAATTTTAAGAGTGTTAAATAATAATACATAAACTAGTTATTTTATGTGATAAGAAGGTAGCATTTTGATCTGCTTTGTTTTTAATGATAACATGCGCCTTTTTTATCCCTTTTAAGGGTGTTTATTAATTATCGTTATTTTCTAATCATGTTTACCATTTATGGAAATATTACAAACCAAAATTATAAACTAATTTAACATGAAATCACAAACATATGGAGTAATTCTCACATCCGTGAAAAGTTATCACCTCCGTGATTTATGATTTTTAAAAATCCTTAAATATTTGAAAACCAAACATGTCTTTAATTATTGCCTTTTCCCGAAATTGCTACAGATATTATAAAATATATTTTTATTATTATTTTTTTAATTTAAATCGATTTGAACAACTTTCATAATAATGACTCAGCTCCTTAAATAAAAAAAGTATATTATATTTGCATTATCTTTGACTTTACCCAAGATTGACCAAAAAACACCTTAAGTTTCTATGTCCCCGTAATATGATAGGTACTTTATTTTACTATGGGATAAAAGCGAACATACCTTGCAAACATAAACGAAGTTTTCTATTTTCTCCCCATAAGATTCTGATATTTGCGTAAGTGATCTTATAACCCCATCATATATCACATTTTCAGATTCAACTTCGTTTGCGTCTCTTGACGTTTCTTTAACCACATCGACTGTATTGCCGCAGAATCTCGACTAACTCCATCCAATAAATCTATATTTAAATTCGTTACTTTATTAAAATGCGAAAAAATGGATTTCTTATATTAAAAGATGCCATTCAACTTTAATTTCCTCCATTGATTGGAGGAAGGATGGCCTTGTTTAAATACATTCATGTTTCTGGGTAACTTTTTTTTTAAGTAATGTATAGAAGTCATCACAACTCTCTTGGACTTTTTTCTCTTCGACAGAAACAGGCCCAGCTATAATTTCGGGATCCCAGTTAGAGCAGCCAGCTCTAGCACTACAAAAAATCTGTTTATTTTTTGGAGAATTTGTTTGGTTTTCTAATGACTTCCTTTTATATAAAGGCCTACTTAAGTAGTTGTTTCTGTCTATTAATTTTTGTACTAACTTGTAGCTTCCGTCACCCAAAATTACTCCATCCTGTCGATGTCTAAAAACACTATAGGATATTTTTTAGTAATTTTTTAGACCCTAAAAATACCATAAAATTAAAATATTAGGTATACAGGATATTCCTAAATGTCATGTCAATATTAAAGGATGCATTTCGTAGGCACATTTTATAACTGACTAAATATTTGCTTCATTTTATTTTATTTTTGAATCCGGTTTTTTATTATCCTGAACACTTTGCCAATTTTAATAAATATGTATAAACTTCCTTATGCAAGTTTATACATATTTATTAAAATTGGCAAACTGTTCAGGGTAATAAAAAACCGGATTCAAAAAAAAATTAAATGAAGCAAACTTTTAGTCAGTTATAAAATATGCCTAGGAATAATAGGGCTAATTTATAAATCTGTTCAGATTGAAATTATTAGGCTCAGGGGCGTTTTGGCGGGTATTTTTTAATTTAAAAATCCAGGCTACTGATTATGTATATTTTTTAATTAAGCAAATAAATATACAGTTTGGCTTAGTTTTTACTGTCTAGTTTCGTTTTTTAGTAAATTTGCGTTTTTTCTCAAAATATTAATTATAGATTGCCTAGCGGGACGTCCACTAGACCTAATAATTTCAGCCTAACCAGATCTAAATTAGCTTCTTAACCCTACGGCAGGCGCGCCTTTGAAAATTACGTGAGCGGGCGCGTTGCGGTACTGGATGCCGCACATACAAAAAAGTATAAAGCTTAAATATAATTATTATCTGCAATTTATTCAGTAATAAAGGATATTACATATATTTGTAGTAAAATATTTTAAATATAAAATAGAAATATCAACTCAAGAACGAGAAAAAATTCGAATAAATTGTCGGCAATATCTTACAGTTCTTTTCGCTGAGTGGTTTATTTAACATGTTTCTATCCCTAAAACAAATAAAATGAGATTTATATATTGTCACGAGTATCTTAGGGGGTAGCGCGTTTATTTAAAGAATAACTTCTCAGAGAAGAGCCTCGTCGCGATTAGTACAATGACGGGGTCTCAATGCTTCCTTTAATCTACCACTGGATGTTCTACTCGTCAGGACACGCCTTGTTTAGCGTGCCGGGGGGTAACTGAGGTAGACCGGGATCGCGTTACGTGGGGTAAGAAGAGATGATAAAGTAAGCACGTTTAGTTTATAACAATGTATTAACGATAAAATTTTAACAACAATTATTGGTCAGAGAAAATGAGATTCTATTATACCCGATTACTACGGTACGCATGTTTTCTCGATTTGAGGTACTGTTTATAGGTCTTTGTTTACTGTCTTATAATTTATAGTTTTTCTTAAGGGTTGGGTTTTATTTAAGAGCACTAAGAGCTTTCACTGAACTTTTTAACTGACTATTTAGACACTTGTCTTTCTTAACACTCTGACAAACTTCTTGTCAAGACTTTACTATGGAGGTTGTGCAACCCCTGGCCCTAGCAGTCGTCAAGTAACTAACCGGTACCAGGTTGGGGAGGAAAGGAATGGAACTTAAAGCAGTCGTATGACTAACTCTAGGAGCGGATAGAACCCAGAAGGCAGTCGTCAAGTGACTAACCTTGGGAGCTGGAGGTGAGATGAAAGTCTGCCGAACTGAGGGTTCGGTAGCGTATTTATATAAAACAAAGTGATGATCATTGCATGCATAAGGTTCAAAGTCGCTCCCGTTGATTGCTCGCGTTATTTATAGTTTGCCTTTAATGTTTATATAACAATCTCCAAGTTCAAGTTCAAACTTGCGACAGGGTGATATTTGTTTAGTAGCTTATGCATTTTAGTAGATTACACGTTCCCCCACCCTCTAAATGTTGGTCCCCAACATTAATGCGACCGCTATAGCTCAAAAAAAAGAAAGACCTCAATTCGAAAAAACTTGCCGCATAATACTATGTGATATTACAATTTATAGAACATAAAAAAATATCCATCAGTGGTCTTGTTACTTTCTGGATCTAGGCTGATCCTTAGTAACTCCCTCTAGCCTCCACTGCAGTCTATATGTCTTAGCATTGACATACCATTAAACTGTTTGAGGGTATCATAAGTAAGAGCCTGCGGGAGAGACTAGTATGGAAATCTACTGGTGCTTGGTACATAAAATAAAAAATAGCATATTTTTATAAACTGTCTTTGAAATTTTATACTTAACTCTAATTCTAGATTAACAGAGAACAAGTAGAATGTAGAATTCTCCACTAAGTATTTTGCATCTTTGAAATATCTATACTTTACCGTTGACTGTCAAATAGGCGCCTATTCGACAATCAACGCCTGTTTGCGTAATTGCTATAGTTACAGCTAACATGGAATGCGTCCATCCCCCGCTAGTTGAACCAGCTGCTAAACAATTCTAATTCTAGAGTTACTAGGGAGATAGTTCATAGCACTTATTTCTATAATTATTTACATTACCTAATTCAAATAAGTCGATCCTGTTTTTAATATTACCCGACTATATTTACCATATCTATTACATGGAAAATTATCGGACTTATTTATGTATACAGATGGGCTTGTACTCCCGCATTAAATTTAACTATATTACCCATATTGCAGATAATTCCATAATTGTAAAAAAAAAGATTAATTATATCTTATTAAATTATTTTGTACATCTAACATTATATTACTTAAATGCGGTCCTGAGACTAATATTTACTCGCTGCATTTTATGTCTTTAATTATAGCATTAGACTCAGTAATACTTGTTGACTTATAAATAAAATTTGCTGACTTTTTATAGTCTTTTAGTCGCTGACCCTGTTTATATTTAAAATTGTTTATCTGTACACAATTTACCGATTTTAGTTCCATGAAATATCGTACAGTCAATTATTCTAATATGTAACATTAATAAATAAAAGATATCTTATACTTTACGCTACAATATTTTCTTTCTTCTGGCTTGTCCCTCACTTCTTGGTGGCTAGATGGTGCCCTTTGAAACTGCTCAGAAAGTATCCATCTTTTCTTCCTGTCCCTTGTTGAGTATCGATATGTCTGCCCCATCTCTACTTGAACGAGTATTCGCCCAGAAGTTCTGCTTTCGTTCCTGTCATCCTGTCAAGTGTCAAGTGGTCGAACTTTTTGACCTCCGGAAAAATGCTGTGATTGTCATTTCTTTTTACGGTGAATGGTGACGGTGGCGTTTTTTGCACTGTGTATCGCCTAGATCAAATATAATTATATTAAAATTTGTTAAATTGATGCAATGGCGATGATTTGTGTTCGATTTTTGCACCTTATGGTCGGTTTTATACCTGCCGAATGCAGTTTTTGCAATGTGACCAGGGACTTGCCTATGAAGTTTGAAACGTGGCAGGTGCTTTGAAGCGAAAAGGTAAGTGTTTTATTACCTATAATCATTATCTTTGGCCTCTTTGAAAATAAGAATAAATGCTAGAGCATATAAAAACTCTAATCCAAGGGTGTTTGATGCATGAGTTTGAATTTTTTGGAAACATTTCGCGTGACTGAGTTTGAGGTTAGAAAATGCGTGGTAAGGGTAAATGACCTTTTTCGCCATGTACTCCATGTGGGGCTAGAATATTGACAAAAAAATTTTTATCAATGATTATTTATTCCATTCCAAGCTGAAGATGACGTGTATTACTGCTAGTTTAACATGGAAGTGGTTATGTGAAGATTAATTATAATTATAGCTTTTTTAGGTTACGGAAGCATGGAATAGGAATAATAAGAGTCCCTGGAACTTAATGGCTTATGGTCTGGCCAAACTGTCATTGCTGGCTGCTGTGGCACCACATGTTCCAGTTTTCCCCAGTCTGTCCATGGAATGGTTTTCGACATAACTACTGGATCCTCACGTCTTCTTTCTGCAACTGTAGGTAAGTCGCTAGATTTTATTGCTTAGCTTTAGTTTTATTCATGTTTGTTATCTCGTCTGTTGATAATTATTTTCAGTTTCTGGCAGATATTGCATGTCCTGCTGCTGCTCTTTTCATTGTTGTGTTATAATTTATATCTGACTTCAAATATCTCACAATATTTAGATATCTTTTGAGATTGTAATGCTCTTTTCTCAGCTTTTTTTACATTTTTCTTAAGCTGTTCATCGCTTTTTAGGTCTGGATTCTTGCAGTCCTTGGTTACTTCTGTCGTAACCCATTACTGGATAGTTATTTGCACTGTCTTATAACTGCTGGGACTGCTGGCGTCTCTGCACATCTGTACCTTCTGAGATGAATGAACCAAACTCACAAGGATCTGGTAAATTGGTAAATTGACATTTAATTCTTCTTTCTGATATATATACATTGTTTCTCTATCCACCTATATTTATTATTTTATTGCTATTTTTTTATATTACATTCCCATATCTTAGGTTTCCTTATTCTTTACTTAATCTATACTTTATTCTATCTCTTATTTATAATTAATTCATTAGCTTTACTACTTCCTTATATATGTATGCTATATTTTTAAACTCATATTATATATACATCTTTGTATGTTTCATCAATTGTTTCAACTTATGGATGCTTCTCAAAAACTTTCCTTTAATTATTTCACCTTATGTATGCAACTTTTCATACTTTATGTGAACACTTTATTCTATGTATTTTCATGCTTATGATTACATGACTAGTTATTTCATTATTTCCTTATCTATCACGAGGCAGTGATAAGTTACTCTATCTATGTTTCTATACTTATCTATCTATGCTTCATTATGGGACTAGCTTTATGTACAAAATATAGGACATCATATTATTTATATAACCATGTATGCTCTTTTTTAAACAAACATTTTTCTATTATTTCACCTTATGTATGCTTTACATACACAACTTTTGCTTATATATTGCCTCACTATGTATGCTTCTTCTTAAAACATCTTCTATATTTCTACTCACTTTACATAAACAACTTTTCAACTTATGTATGCTCCTGCTTTTCTCGAATACGATAATCCTGCAACTGGGCCATTTACTAGTGCTTTATTATGAATATCTTCACCTTATTTTCACCTATTTATTTTGCATACATAGTTTACTAATCTTCTCATTAATATTCATTTAACACGACTTATTCTAGCTTCTTTTTTCTTCATAACTCCTATGTACTATGCTATGTGTATTGTCTATTTATATACAGTTCCTTAAACTCCTAAGTGTTTTTATCTATATATTTGTCTTAATAACACTTGGGTATATATTATGCTTATTTATGTTTCACTATGTACAACTTTTATTTACATTGAGACTTTCATCCCACCTCCCATTTTGTGTTTTTGCTTGTTTCTTATTTAGTTTCTTATTTTACTTGTATACTTGTTCCATATATAAATTTATTTTCCTTATCTTCGTCATCTTCACCAATTTCTCCTGCTTCTTGCTCCATTGTTTCCTTTAGTTTCTCCTATATAAATCTGTTGTATTGCTCCATTTTAATTTAACAATCAGTTGTATTTAATTTATTATCTTTCCTTGCAGATACGGACCTGGCCTGGGTCACACCATGCGGTTCTATGCTTGACCTTTCCCAACTAGCGGTGGCGCTTGGATTCAATGGCCTTGCAGCTTTTAGCGTCCGCCGCAAGATGGCAACGTGTATGCAGCAATGGACGTAGCTTGAACGCGCGTAGTTTAAAATTGCCTTATATTGTAAATTAAATGTTTTGAATTATGTTAGTTTTATTGACCAATAATAAGATTTAACCGCGCGAAATACTACTGGCGCGTGTTTTGAATTTTTTTATTTATTTTTAATTGTTTTTCTTGACGTATCATATTTCTAACGTAAATTACGACACACCTCTACCACGTGGTTCTAATATCAATGACGTCGTCTATTGTGAAACGACTTAACGATAAAATGTTCACGATGTCTCTTGTCAAAAATGTAATAGAGATGGCGACTTGTGCCCGAGTACTAGGTCGCGCTTGATTTGAGAGCGAGAGGTACTGTTTTATAGAGTTCTTTGTTAATTGTATTATAATTTATAGTTTTTCTTAAGGGTTGGGTTTTATTTAAGAGCAATAAGAGCTTTCACTAAACTTTTTAACTGACTATTTAGACACTTGTCTTTCTCCACACTCTGACAAACTTCTTGTCAAGACTTTACTATGGAGGTTGTGCAACCCCTAGCCCTAGCAGTCGTCAAGTAACTAACCGGTACCAGGTTGGGTAGGAAAGGAATGGAACCTAAAGCAGTCGTATGACTAACTCTAGGAGCGGATAGAACCCAGAAGGCAGTCGTCAAGTGACTAACCTTGGGAGCTGGAGGTGAGATCAAAGTCTGCCGAACTGAGGGTTCGGTAGCGTATTTATATAAAACAAAGTGATGATCATTGCATGCATAAGGTTCAAAGTCACTCCCGTTGATTGCTCACGTTGTTTATAGTTTGCCTTTAATGTTTATATAACAATCTCCAAGTTCAAACTTGCGACAGGGTGATATTTGTTTAGTAGCTTATGCATTTTAGTAGATTACAATATCGTAACATACTCACAAGGTAACACTCAGTACAAAAACCATAAAAAAGCTATTTTTAATACTTACATGACAAGGCGCACTGCGGTACGGAATGCCGCAAACGTGCAACTTGATCTCTGGGCGTCTCATTTCATACTTACAGAAAGCCTGAATACGTCCCTGTGCTTTGGCAGCCGGTTCCAAATATAATCATTGAAGAATTCCTGACGCGACAGTGGCATGCAGCAATCGGAATTAAAAACATATGAAATGTAAAACTGCGACACAGAGTACCGCTGCGCGCTCGCCGGAGGGTTAATACTATAAATAAACCTACAAATTTTAATAAAATCGGCAAAAAGGTGGTATCAATTATTATTGAAAACCAATTAAAAAAAACTAACCCCTGTATCTTTGAAAAGAAGCAAATTAGAACACATGTTTACATGACCTTTTAGTAGAATGTGCCAAGGAATTATCCCCCCCTTAATATTGGCATAACATTCAGGAACTCCTGGTATACAGGGTGTTCGAAAAATGCGCGACCGTCGTATTTCAGAGGGTGATTCCTCATCATGATATGTAACCCAAACTATATAGTAAAAACTGTGTGTACCTACTTATTGTTCGGTTTTTGCATACCAATAGTTTATACCAGTTATAGAAATTGTCATCAAAATTGTTGCAAGTCATAAAAAAATGTTTTTTGTTTTTTTTTATGTGTTTAGTCCAGCCCAGGGGCATGCAATAAAGAGGTTTTTATTTTTTCTCTAGGAAACAGAGCAATTATTCAAGAAACAAAAAACTTATATTTTTAGTTGCCTATTCCGAAGAAAATATGAAAATTACAAAAACAGTATGTGGCATACTTTTTTGTCCAGGGTGTCTCCCGGGAAGCCACTGGACTTAGTAATTTTAATCTAGTTTGGACTAAATTAGAATCATCTTTAAAAATAATACTACTGCCCAATTACCACAAAATCGGGTAGAGAATATTTGAGATTGTTAATAAGAAAACGATTTTTTTTTTTAATTTTAACACCCTGTATCTTGAAAACTGTGCATTTCCAGACCTATGTTTATGCGAACTTTTTTTATATTTCATGTCCAAGCATCACCCCCTGAAATATGGCAGTGCATTTTTCGAAAACCCCGTATAAAACAATGAATCCAATAAACCTCATGGATTTTGCTAATTAGGTAGCAACTTAAAATGTGAATAAAAATTATGATCTATTTTTTTACCTTTTAATAGATGATCATCATAATTACGAGCAGCTTCGTCATTAATGTCAATTAAAGTATGGGTTTTTGGGTCCTGCTTACAGTCCAGAGTATACAGTGTATTTTAAAAAGTTCGCATCATATGGGAAACTTTTTTATTATTGAACAATAAGAAAAATACTATTCTAGATAAAAGTTGACGCTTGGAAAAAAACTCATTTTTACAATGCTAAATTAAAGATGTTATACAGGGTACTACAGAAAAAATACAGCTCCTATTAAGGTAAAAATAAAAGTCAAATACCATTTTTTTCCAAAAGTGCATCGTTTCTGACAAAAATAAAGACAAAATTAAGAAAAAGAGGGGGTTTTCGACATTTTTTCAATAATTGTCAAGAATTTTCTCCGCAACAGTGCAATTTTGGGAAAAATTGTGTTTGACTTAAATTTTTGCCTTAATAGGAGCTTTATTTTTTCTGCAGAAAGTTTTCCGATCATCCAAAATGTTTGGATGCAAGTCCCTACCAAAAATGAATTTGGTGTCTCTCTAAGCACATCAAGTTCTTATGGAAAATAGAAAAATGCCAATAATATGAATTTTTGGAATAAGTGCGATAAGTCATTGGTTTTGGGACATCAGAAGCTCTTAAAATTGAAAATAAAAAATCCTGGTTCATATTTGAAAAAATTAAGTTGATGGTGGTGGCCCGAATCTTGAATGGGCATGAAAAAGGCATTTCTTTTCGTAGATAGCAATAGTGGCACCACCTGACTTAGACACCCTGTGTAAACTTTTTTTCATAAAATTAGCTCAGGGATATTTTGGATATGGCAAAGCTATACCCTCAATATGAATTATTTTGTAATTATTAGGCACAATCAAATTTACATAATTTTAAATGGAGCAGACTTAAAGTAAAACATTCTGGAATTATACACATTATTTTTGAATAAAGATTCTTTACAAATTAATTTTTCATATGAAATAAAGAGTATCTTTTTGGTATATTTCTAAGTCTGATATTTCATTAAGGAGTCCAGAAAAAACCTCATAATATACTTTTAGTTTTTTCCCAATAAAATGAATATTTCCCTGATTTTTTTCAATAATATTGCTTATTATTTGTTAAATTGAATGCTTGTAAAAACTGATGTGTCATAGCCAAAGATTGCACTTTTAAAATCGGATGAATGTCTTATTACGTTCTTAAAATATCTATGTTTTTCTTAAAACAGTTAGGTCCAAAGATGCTTTATAGGTCCATATTTTTTTTATAAGATTTGAAAAGTGCATCAAAAAGTGATGTTTAGGTTTAAGTGGATTATTTTCAAAGTTTTGTATCCTTAACTGAATGTAGTCTTCAATAAGACTATTCAAAAGAGAAATTTGATTATCAGAAATTTTAAGGCCCATTAAAATATTAACTATTTTGCGTAATGCTAAAATCATTGTCCACACATTATTATTTTCACAAAGAAATAACTTCTCAAAAAAGACAAAAGGTAAACAAACATGATTATATTGTATTTTAAGTTCAGAATACTTGTCGTTTAAAAACTCAAAAGATTAACAAAATATGATAAAGCTAACATTAGGCCATAGGCAGCAATGTCTTCTAAAATGTCGTGGACAAAACAAGGTGGTGATCCATTTGTTACATGGAAATATTTTAAATTGTTCACTGAAGAATTCAATTTCAATCTTTTATAAGTTTTTCCAAGAGTAAGCGCGCAATTCACGTCAAAATTGTAAGATTCAATGAATCTGTACTTAACAACTTGTAAGCAGGTATCTTTGTCGATTTTGTCAACGTAACACAAACGACAAAAAAAATTATCTGTTCGAAAGCTATCTGTGAAACCACCAATTTGGTGGCTTCCTAAATTATCTCCAAGAATAACAGAGACTGTACCCTTTATTTTTAATTTCATGTCCCTCGTCTTCTAAACGTTTTACATCAGAAATTAATTTTTCTAGAGCTTTGAAAAATTAAACTGCTTAATATTTTGTTCAAAACACAAGACTACTAAATTAATGTATTTGCTCTGTTTGCGTTCTACGATACCGTATCGAAGATAACCAATTATTCTGGACAAAATTACGAAGGAGAATTAAATGAAATTGGCATAGGACGATAGTAAGGGAAACGTATTTCTATTGTAATAGTGAAAACCTCATTTTGTTTATTCAAATAGACTACAAAAATTATATAAACGTCATAATAACACTAGTCATGGGAACACAGCTAGGTATTTCAAAGCAAATATTTCATACTTATGTATAGGATTAAATGCATAGGTCTTCATATGAACAGTTAACTTTACAAACACGGTATATCGTTCCAAGCTTGAAACTGCAAAGCTTAGTTGTAGATCGTTCTTGCCCCCTTAGCTTTCTCTTATTGTGTTGCCTATCTAAATGGTAAAAAAGAGGAACCCTTCGTCTAATCACTTGGCGCATTTTCTTTATTGTTGCACTAATCGGTCCTATAATATACCTTGATGGCCACCCTCTGGCTTCGACTTTACTAACTATGGCTCTTAATTACTGATTTGAGTAATTTTATTAATTATTTTGCTGTTCGGTTATAGAATATACCTTGATAGCCATCCTCTGCTTTAGACCTAGCTAATTATGAATCCTGAGTATTGGTTTTGAGTTGTGTTGGGCATCTGGAATGCATGTGAGCCTTTCTTTGAGGGTTGTGTCTAAAAGAAAACAATAGTCGTGGTAGATTGGTTATAGATTAGCAAGTATTTAGAATGTAATGCATGCATGAGTAGTTATATTGTGAGGTAATTTAGGGAGATATAGAGATCTTGGACTTCCGCTAATCTTCCTTTCAATATGCAATCCTTCAAGCGCAATGTCTTTTAGTAGTCAATCTGTCCAGCTTATATGAAAACAGCGCGTATATTTCCACATTTCAAAGGTCTTTACTGTTCTAATAGCGACTTATGTGTAAATATCCACGCCTTCACACCATACAAGAATACGCATAAGACATGGCATCTCAGCAAATTCATCCATAGCTCAATGTGCAAAGTATCCTTTAATGATCAGCAAATGCTATCATGATCATTTCTATGCAACACCTCAAAACTAATGGTACCATCCATCTTCCACTTTTGCTCTCAGTATTCAGCGTATACCTAGATGCCTACATTGACTGTTGGGATCTCGCTTATTAGTATACATTTAGTTTTCATTTCGTTCATTTTTAACCCGCATTGTTCGCAAGCGTCTATTACTTTATTGAATACTTCGTATAAGCTTGCGAGGTTTCCGTCTATCAGTATCATCACTGTCAAAGATTATTGAAAGGGATTCTGTTAATTTTAGAGATCGTTTTTGACAGCCTCAAAAATATACTTCTATCTCATGCTTGTTTAATTCTTTATTCACTTGCTGAGTTTTCATAGGCGGATACGCCATAGTATAAACTTGGATACTCTTTCTGAATCCAGTGTAAACTTAATATGAGGCGATAGTCCGTATCGCTTAGTCCTTTAGATTAGTGAACTTTTATTAATTTACTCTATTTGAATATATCAAAGAATTTCTTATAATCGGTGAATCTTACAAATACGTTGCAGTTAACATCCTTGCATCTCAACTGAGAACCTACATACTGGATTCCATGCCTACACTCTTGAGGAATCCTAATTGTAGCTTCCGATTCTCTACGCTCCTTTTCCGCAAATAGAACAATGGTCACTGCACATTCTGGCAATTCATTTCTTGAGTATTGTGATACAAGTAGATTTAAGCCAACCTGTTGGTATATTACCACTGTCATAGATAACATTTAATTCTAATTTATAAAAGCACAAGGCATACTGTTTTTTTCAACAACTTCAGGGTGGATCTGTTGCTAACCACTACAATGGTTCCATTCGATTGCCTTTTCCACGTCGTGTTGCATTATATCATTATATGGGTCTAAAAGAGGACCTACTAATCGATATTATATTGTCCTTTTATCCATAAAAAATCCTACCAGGTATTGTTTCGCCTAGAGTAATTGTGGATCAATATCGAGATCAGATGCCAACTGATACGCTTCTTGATGGGCAACCGCTGCTTCTCTAAGTTTTTTGTGGCCTCATGTTTTTAGTTACATTGCGTTATGCACGATTGCAGCGTATCCTGAAGATACGTGATTTATTATTCAGTACGCGGCATTCTTTAGAATTCCCGTTATTGCGGTTTCGCAATTTTTTCCATCATTTTCAAAATCTTGTCCGTTATTCCTTTCTTCTTTTTATGAAATTTTTGTTACTCTAGCCCCAATCTTGTAAAAATATATTTATTTAAAAACCTATCCACATGTTTCATTTGTGTAAGTACTTTTAATGATGTATTTTGATATCATTTCTACTGTAGTGCTTGATGGTGATGCAATCGATTTGATTACTTACAACGTGATTTGGTTTGACTTTCGGAAATTTTGCATACCTACAGTTTTCGTATTGTAAATTTGAAGAATGTATTCATCATACAATGCTCGTTCTTTATACAAAATTATACCAGTCTATCTTATCTTTCGTACACATCACAAGAGGTATATCAAGTATAATTGGATTAAAGAAGATTGTAAATTTCCAAATGATATTACGGAAGTTTGTATCGCAGCGCCGCATAATTATACTTTACTATTACTAGTTAAATTATTTTTAGTTATTTTTATTATCTATTACGCTAATACGTTGTTAAGAAACCCGCTTCAAGTTCCAGATAAATTTAGTGGAGTAAAATACAAATAAAAAGTCGCTTCCTTCTTCAAAAAATTTTTTTTGAGGTATAACCAGTTCAGACCATTAATAGTATATTATTTTTTCTTCAAACGTCAGTAAATCCGTCATTACTCGACTGTGTAGGCGGCCGTGAAGTTTCGTTTTTCCTCCGCCGGAGCTTTACTTTTCACTTTTCTGCCGGCGGAGGTAAAAGTGATGTCATAGCAACATATATACAATATAAACAGACAACAAAATAAGCGTCAACAACTCAAGATTTATTAAACTAAAATTTGTATTAATCACTCAATTTGTGACTGCATTTCTAAAAATCACCGGGCGCCCGGCCGGGCGACGACGCCAAACTAAGGCCTCTTTCAGACGATACGGATGTTAGCCGGTCCGGTTCTATTGGTTTTAACGTGAGTGGTGCATTAAAACCTTGTGACAATTAGTTTAATGCACTACTGGACGACAATAAACCGGACCGGCTAAAATCCGTATCGTCTGAAAGAGGCTTAAGAGCTGAAACATACATTGCGTTTTATCGGGAGCGTTTTAACGGGTCCAATTGGGCCGCAGTATATATACAAGTACGCACTTTGTGTCTTTGTCCCAAATTGTAGCAAATATTGAACAACAAATTTGTAAAAAATTATTAGCCGTTCACTGTCTTACTGGTTGCGATACAACGAATGCATTTTGCAAAATAGGAAAAAAAACGGCTTTTGATGTTTTGTGTAAACATGTCGACAAGTTGGAAGACCTCGAGAAGCTTCCAGAACTTTCTGAAAAGGACGCTATTGATGTATGTCAGCAATATATTCTGTTTTTGTGTAAGAACAATGTGCCAGGAATTCGCAACCTTAACGAATTACGTTATAAGTTAACACGAACTACAAATCGGCAAGCATCAGAATTACCTCCGACGGGTGAGGCATTCCAACAACATCTAAAAAGGTAAACTCTGAAATGTCTATAATTTTTGTATTATTTTTAAGAATAA
This sequence comes from Pissodes strobi, assembly GCA_016904865.1. Classification (NCBI taxonomy): domain Eukaryota; kingdom Metazoa; phylum Arthropoda; class Insecta; order Coleoptera; family Curculionidae; genus Pissodes; species Pissodes strobi. The sequence goes on along the minus strand of MU185041.1, from coordinate 5,664 downwards.
CTAATAGTTTAAAATGTTTATTTTAGATGTATACATATATCAGTTAAAAATATGGTACAGCAGCCACGTAAACAAAGTGACTTTCGAGAATCCCAGTAACTATTGATAGACTTTTGAAAATGAATCATGGGCCCCAATTTCCTCGTTAGAGGATCCAGTACCAGATGTTGTGGGAAAAACTCTATTATTTTGGTGTTCTGATAAAAATTGTAATAATAATAATAGGTGCTGTTGGTTCACAAGGACTTAAGTGTTGCAGCGACTGCAAATATGCGTGCGATAATAGCCTACTTACTGCCAAAGAATGTTCGTCCGATTCTGAAGTTGAAGATTTTTACTAAATTATATTTTAAATTTTTTTTTTTCATATTTATTAAACGATTTTTTTTTCATATATGTACTGATACTGAGGTAGTCGAATAACATAAATGATTATTGTGTTTATATTGAAACTGTACAAGTTAAGGTACTATATAAAATTGCTTAATTTTGAATAACATTGTTATATGGCAATAGACATTTCACTATAACTATATACATATATTTTGTTTAAAACATGACTTACAATGAAGCAAAAATGAAACAAGAAATACAATATCGCCAATTAACATGATATCCCGCGTTAAATAAACGAGATACGGACTGCAGTGGACGCGCGCAGAAGCTACTATTTTTTATTATATGTGCAGCTTTGGAGGGTGGATTACTCGAAAAGTATTACACCTAGAGGACTGAAGTTTTTTTTATAACTTTTTTATACTTTTGGCTAAAACTTTCACGCTGGTGACATTCAGAAAATTTCAAAAATAAAAAAGTTTGTCACTGGTCGAAAACTAGCTTATTCAAAATATACACTTTCAAGTTCATATACCTTTAAAAGAAATGATAATAAAAATCAATGAAAACATTATGACTGTTGTCTTCGCTTAAGTGTTATATATCATCTCAAGAAAAATTATTTTAATATACGCAGTATTTCCAGAGTTATGAGGTGTTATGTATAAAAAAAGTGGGCAAACTGCTTTATTAAAATTTTCGACGTTTTTAGCTATAAAAAAAGTCTGAACCTATAAAAAAAAGGCGTAATCACCCATTTCATATAGCCAGGAACATATGTAATTATATTTTAATGGTCTGAACTGGTTATACCTCAAAAAAATTTTTTGACTACTTTTCCTCGGTATTTTACTCTACTAATTAGCAAGACTAATTTATTGGGCAAATGACTTATTAAATTGTCATAAATTGTCATGAAAATTGAAGTAATATATAGCTATTTTTCAAACTCAGTGTTCACAATTTAAGTAAACAAAGGAGCTTTTGACTATACGTAAGAGCTGTTTAAGATGGCAACTACTTTCAATGTGAGCTTCAATTTAATTTTGTTTGAACATCGGAATTCTTTTCCTTATCTCTCGGCACGTTCAAAAGTATCGCTGGACTGATCTTCAAAACTACTTAGTAAAACTTAAGGGAGTATTGTTTTACTTCTAAAAAGTTTGTTTACACATTCTTGGAAATAGAATACAACGTTTGTTTGCTCAAAATGTGTAGTTTTGAAATTAGTTTTACGCTTTTGCTTTAAGCGGTGCTGAATTTATTCGGAAAAGATAGATATACCGTTATGTTTAGACAAATTGTTCATTTCAGAGTATATTGCATAACAATAATGCTTTAGCGTCACTTTTCTTAAGTTAAATATTTTTAATTTCTAACTAATTCGAAAGTTCTTAGTTATTTTATATATTTCTGATGTAGAAACTACGAACTTACATAATGAAACGTTCCAAACTGACCAAATACTTTTGTCTTTTGTTGGTGCCAGAAAAGACAGTGATAAGTAAGACAGGTTCCATGTTCAACGGATTCTCGTCAAAAGTAAAATATTCAGCACTAAAACCCTTAAAATATATTGGGCAATTAATACCTTTCTGTGTTAACTACTAATTAAAGATCCAAACTAACAAATATACAGTGGAGACAGAAGGGTTCGTAATCTGTTCGAAAAGATATATACAATTGGGGCGCCAAGCAATATTTAACGAAGTGATTTTATAAGTGGGCACTTATAAAATCACTAAGGCCAATAGGCAAATTATGTAAAATTACTTAAAATTTTCTATATAATAACAAATTTACAAATATCAATTTTTAAATGTATACCACTTCAAAATTAAAAAAGAAATGACCTAATTATTCAGCAAACAAACTTATAAAATTTAAGCTCTGTTTCTATATACCTATAGTTCACAAGTATGGAATACTGAACTTATCTTGTAATTGATAAAATGTATCAATTACCAAAGAATTATATGAATCTAAAAATATATACTTTAGGTATTACCAGACATCATAGGGCTTTCCTGATATTAACTTGGAAGATCCTACGTAGGATTATCTTCTAAATGAGCATCAACACTAATATGTACGCAAAACTATAAGCAGTCAAGCACTAGTGCGTTAAATTTGTAAAATAAGTTACCACTATTCAACAAAAAATATATCTAAAAAAAATAGACTATATAACATAGAGTTAAGGTTCTCACTGCAAGTCAGCCAGTTCTCCTTCCTAATCTTTATAAGAAATCAAGGACAGTCTGGATAACAAGACTGACACTCCTTCTATAGAAGGAGTGTCAGTTCCCTCTCAAAGGAGAGGAAACTCTTGGGGTGTCTCCGGAAAAAGAGGACCAAGAGGAGGAGCTAGTCAAAATTCATGATGGTCTCCGATCATTGCATCTGTCTGGGCCTTAGAAATCGCATGGACCCTTTGTGCTGTTACCTACCGGAAGCGGTGGCCATCATGAAAGGGGTGGCTAGTGTGTGGCTACGCGAGTCGCGAACGTGATGCCCACTGAGAGCTAAGTCCGCGGAATGCTAGAGCCAAATGAAATCAGTTTCGTATACTCGGTAGGGTTAACATGGCCGCTATGAGCTAGAAGAGGATAGACGTCAGATATACCCTTTCGCAGTCTACTTGACTCTGAGGACGGCGATTTCCTGGCTCCCACTTGAGAGACTGAAGATTGAATTTTAGCAAAAATAGGCTTAAAAGCGTAATTGAATTCTTTGAAATGGCAGGAAATTCGCTGCGTTACATGGAATCTGAAACACTAACAAAGTTAATATAATAGTTGAGTTTCTAATATTTCTCAGTTTGGATGTTTAATTTGTATTTGGTAAAAATAGATATTAATTGGTTATTATATTTTAAGGGTTTTAAGGCTGGACGTTTTAGTGTTGACGGGCATTCTTGTGCTGGCCTACTATAGTAGAAGGGCTAACGTTATAAAAGCGGAAACTCCGACCAAAAACGATAGTCTACCATAAGGGTTCTATAGTTCTCCAGTAAGAAGTTAAGTAACAGTCACACAGAAGTTAGTGATACAGCAAGTAGTCCAGATAGTACAACATAGTAAAAGTTAAAGTTATATCCCCCGTTAATAATTGTTAAAATCCTATAGTCCTAATCAAAATCCTATCTTAAAATTCTGTAGCAACAGTATGATCTTATCTCCAAAAAGATCAAGTCTCTTGTTAAAGTGATTTTAAATCGTTATTCTCATCAGGCGATGATTAAGGCAGTTTTAATCATGTCTTGGTGATGCTAACAAGGTTAGCGAAACACGCGATGAGTGCAAATATTCTATTTCGATGTTGTGGATAAAATTGTATTATAACGATATATTTCTAATGACACCTTTTTACGGTGAAACTTAACCTCTGTCATGGTAGTGTTTATGTTGGATAAGGTGGGGAGAGCCTTACCATGGGGGACGTTTAAGGTAGAGTGCGATGAAAATATTTCGGCGACCATGCTTAATTTTTCCCTAGATGTAGTTGCTTTGACGCCGCGTTCGTACGTCAAAGGTGGAACAGACGTTATTATAAAGTTATTACTTACTGCCATAGCTACCGAAGAGAAATTCCTGGAGCCACAGAGGCATTGCACAAGTTTATTCCTGGTTCTTTGATTGTGTTTGCTTTTAGTTTCGTCAATTACATGTTTGCATTTGTTTCTCGCTTCAGTAAAATAACTCTGACTTTTAGCGGTCTGATTTCGCTGCCAGTATTTGTAGGCTGGTTGTTTCCAATCTTCGGCTCTTCCGCATCTTCTATCGAACCAGAGCTTTCCTTTTGACGCTAATTTGATGGAATTTTGGATGTATGCTTCCATTCCTGAGGCAGTTACTTGCGTAATCTCTTCGCAACAAACTGACGGGTCGTCAGTGTCAAAGCAGACGTCGAGCCAAGGAAAAGCCTGGTAGAACTCTCTTAGATCCTCCCAGTTTGGGTTAGTTTGAATAGTTTGGCTTAATGTAAATGTAATGCCAGATTTTACGTGGCAATTGTGGATCCTTCTGTGGGGGTGGCAGTTCACAAACCGTTCTAATAAGTTTGTGGTCGGAAGTACCTAATTTCATATATGGAGGACCAACTGTAATTGTGTACTGATCAGGATTTGTGGTTAGAAAAAGATCCAGGAGGGCGGCAAATTCGTTCTTCTCTGATATCCGAGTTGGTTTGTCTACAAGTTGAGTAAGCTCGCAGCTGATGGCAAATGCTTCAGCTTCTCTACCTTCGTTGTCGGTCTTGTTGTGATGCTTGAACCAGTTGGTGTTATGGGCATTGAAATCTCCCAGAACGATTATTTCTGAAATGAGGTGGTCGACCTGTATTGGATCAAAAGTGGTAGCTAGTGTTGTAAAAAAGCTTCGGTAGGCGGTATCGCTCGGGGGGCGATAGAAACAGCATTTGAACTTGGTTAATCCCTTGGCAGTGAACTTGAGCCACATGACGTCAAGGTTGTTCAGTTAGAGTGTTTCCTCGCGGTATCCCGACCTTATATTTAAATCGGGAGTGTAAGACGTAACCAAGGTAGAGGTAGTTTACTGTTGTTGTAGAACATACTTGTGTTTCTGTAAGGACTAATATGTGTGGTCTATTTGTTTGTAGATGTTGGTATACCTAATTAATCTTAGCATTTAGGCCTCTTATGTTGCAGAAATCTATTCTAAATTGTTTTGGTATCCTTGTTGCTTGTGAAACGTTGTATGAAGGGCCCCCAGGGTCAACCAGCGCCCTGAGATCCGAATGGCCGGGGAGTTTACTTCCGGAATGTTTTGATCATGGGTGCGCCTTCATGTCCCTATGTACCTACTGTGAAACCCGGAACCACCAGCGCGGTAGCGAAACGGGATTTGGAAAAATCACTTAGCGCTTCCCAGTTCTGGTTAGGTGGTCCTTCACCGGACGATGCGAGAAGGTTCATCCATCTACCACCTAGGGCCCCTGTTTGTATGTCCTCATTTACACGTGTGATTGTCAGGTTTCGTTTCATACAATTTTAAAATTTAGAAATTAATGGAAGTGATTGTTTTATACTATATATGTTTCCAATATAATGCTGCTACTTACAGGAAATTTCCAATCCGGGTAAGTTTAGGAAAACTAATACTATTAACATATTTAACTAATTCCGAGTGTAGTTTAATTTTAGAAATAACACTGATGAAGACCATTGTGTGGTCGAAACGTTAGTTTTAAAAAATAAATTTTAAAAAATAAATGGCAATGTTTACATAACAAGTGTCATTTTTATGAACCAAAAAACCCAAGAGAAAAAAATTTAAGAGTATTATTTTCATATGGTTCAAGAAAATT
>MU185040.1:104516-124365 GCA_016904865.1 Pissodes strobi | reverse complement strand
AAAAGTTGTATAGTTATGTTTTAAAGGAAATTTAATTCTCTACAAAAAAGGTCTCTTGATATATTTTTGCATATTTCTTAGTTTCTACAATGTAGTGAAAAATAAAAAAAGCAAATTGGAACCATTCTAGATACGAGAATACAACTTAGAGACTGTTTGTAGAAAATTTGATTTTCTAAAAAAAGCTTTCTTAATAGTTTTTCGTATCTCACGTTCAGAGATAAAGTGAAAATAAAGAATTTTCTTTTCAGGTTTCGGAAAAATATAATCAATATCGACTGACAACCATTGATTATTGTAATTATTTATTTATTATTGAGCGTACAAAGACATGCAAACCATAACATACATTTAGGAAAAAAGATAATTGTAAACAAAGGAATATTGGACATAGTAAAACAAGGTATAGACAAGCAACATATAGGATAGACTATACTATAAGCTCATGTCCAGATTTAAAATCCAATCAACGGACTCCGGTGTGGTCATGCAAAAGTCCGCGATGCTACCTAGATAAGAACATAGTCGCTCACAACATGGTGGACAGTCTGGTTAACAGCACCGCAGTGCCCCATTTATACAATGAGTCAGTGCAGACGCCATGTCCTGTCCTAATCCTATTGAGTGTAGAACAAGCTTTTAAGTGAAGATCAAGGCCAGGAGGTTTTTCGTTTGTCATGTATCGTAGCAATAAGTAGAATTCCTTTGTAAGTAGAAGTCCATTCTTGAAGTGGAGTTGCTATTATAGCGAGTTAGAAGAAGGGGGAAGACTTTTCTCCACAAATGAAAATGCCAATCTTTAGTTCAAGAGTTATGCATTTCGATGAGTTCACTCATCATCATCAGACTCTAAAATATATTTCTGTATAAGAGAAATACATTAAAATAACAAAAGTACGTCAAAATTACAATAAAAGACAAAATTATACACACTACTTATTTATTTATTTATTTATTTATTTATTTATTCATAATAACAGCATCAACAGCCAAAAGGCCAATTACAGATACCATTCTAATACTAACATCTAATAAATTTGAATAAAGTAAATACAGCAATATAGCTTATCCATCCACAAATATCAGAATGAACAATAGTAAAAAAAATAGTGATAATCTAACCCAGAAACAGTTCAGTTCAAGTTATAAAGCTAATGATTGAATCTGAGAGGCGTACAATCTATCATTTATCACTTTTGAAAACCTCTTTAAACTAATTAAATCTAGGTCCAAGTCACCGGCATAAATATTAAAGAAGTTGCACATTTTGTAAATTGGTGAATTTTTAAAAATATTCGTCCTAGGAAAGTCCAAATTAAAAGTCTTTCTCTGTCTGGTGTTATTAGTGTTGGCAAAAAACGGAAGCATTGAAAGTATTTCTGGAGAGTTAATTTTGTTGGTTAAAATTTTATACATATATACGAGACAGGTTTTGGTGTGACGATTCTCCAAAGATAGCCTGTTGAATTCCTGTAATAATAACAGATGGTTGAATCCTTGGTTCGGATAATATCCATACTTTTTAAAAAACATGTATTTTAGGAATTTACGTTGCACGCCCTCAATGGTCTCAGTCCACACCTCATATTGTGGAGACCATATAATGCAACAATACTCCAACACCGGCAACACCAGACTGTCAAACAATTTTATACAACACTCAACACTGAAACCCTTGGTAGACCTGATGACAAATCCCATCGTTTTATGTGCCCTATTAACCATATCCACAATGTGATCCGTAAAAGCCAGATTACAGTCCACCATGACACCCAAATCTTTTTCGTGCTTGCAGTCCTGTAGTTGCGTACCATTAATAGTGTAAGCATATTTAATTACGTTTTTATTAAGAGTTAAAGACATAGAGGAACACTTATTTTCATTAAAACTAAAATGATGCAATTTACACCAGCTCACCACACATTCCAGATTTCTTTGCAAACAGAAGCAATCCTCCAAGGAAGTAATTTCCATGTAGATTTTAAGGTCATCAGCAAAAAGTAAGGCCTTTGAATTACCCACAGAACATAATATGGCATTTATAGCAATCAGAAACAGCAGAGGTCCCAAATTTGATCCTTGAGGAACCCCTGACGTACTAGCATAAAGATTATACATAGCACCCTTGACCTCAACATATTGTTGCCTATCAGTTAAATAAGATATAAGTATTTTGATTAAAATATTTGTCACATTACTCTCATAGAGAGATCTCACTATATGGCTATGTTTGACTTTATCAAAAGCCTTCTCCATGTCGGTGTAGATTACATCAACCTGCTTTTTTTTATTAAAAGCATTGTGTACATATTGGCAAAAAGTTATTAAGTTAGTTAATGTAGATTTTTTAGATAAAAAACCATGTTGACTTTCGGATATAATATACTTAACCTCCTCATACAATCGATCAAACAGGACAATTTCAAAAACTTTAGATGCACTATTTAATATAGTAACCGGTCGATAATTTTTCACTTCATTCCTGGCCCCTTTTTTTAATATTGGTATGACCTTACTTATACGCCACTCTTTAGGATACGTTGAAGTTTGTAAACATAAGTTAAAAATGTGCGAAAGAGGCGTTACCAAGAAATCACTACAGCCCTTAACAATATATCCAGGAATCCCATCAGGTCCAATGGATTTGTTTCCCTTCATTTTTTTAATGGCATTTTTAATTTCCGTCTCTGTGATCGGTCTATAACAAAAGAAATCCTTGGAACATTCCTTCTCATGAGACGGAGGTATATCGGTTGAAAACGTGGAACAAAAATACTGGGCGAACAAATTTGCAATATTTTTGGTGCCATTTACAGAATGATTGTTATAATACATTTGGGCAGGTATACCGTCATCATTTTTTAAATTACGGATATAAGACCAGAAAAATTTAGGATCTGTATACATACTTGATTCAGCTTTCCTTTTATATTCTATGTAAGATTGTTTTATATTTGACTTGATTTTTTTCCTAATCTCTTTATATTTAACACCCCAAAAACTAAGGTTAGTTTTTTTGAATTAACTTAAAAATTTTTCCTTATTTTTAATCATTTTAATGATTTGACCATTGTACCACACAGGAAAGACTTTCCCAACCTGGGTTGACATAGGTACACATTCCAAGAAGATATTATTAAGAATTTGATAAAAATTACTCACACATTCATCAACATCATAACAATCATAAATACTATTCCAATTTTGGCTTTGAAATAACATGTACATCTTTTCAAAGTTTGCTTTTTTAAAATTAAATTTTTCGTTTATTATTTGTTCACACTCCTCGAACTTATTATGGATATTTACTTCAATTGATAATACAGGATGGAACTGGTCAACAGGCAACAATGGGTCATCCCCAGGCCTCACCAATGAGCCCTGTAAATGGGGGCTTACTATAACTAGATCTAACATAATATTCAAAACATTACGTACATCGTTAATCTGTAAAAAATTAGTAAACTCTAAAAAGCTGGCAAAATCACATATAGGGACGTTACGAACATTCAATACGAGGCCACGAAAATTAAAATCCCCTAAAATTATACATTTACAGTCAAAAAGGTTAGTTTCAATACAATTATAAAATCGGTGGTAAACATCCACACTACATCCAGGTACAAAGTAGACAACCACAATGTACACAAATTCTCTCTGGTCAAGGCTAATTTTAACACACAAAGCTTCAAGTTCATCATCGAATATATCACATTGCATTGCTACAAATTTGTTATTTAAAGCTAATAAAACACCCCCACCTTGTTTTTTACCCGTAAGTATCTGATCTCTATCCTTTCGAAATATTGTTTTATATATATTAAATTCATTGTTCTTTACAGAACAGTTTAACCATGTCTCTGTTAGTGCAATTATATCGCTATCATGATTTAATAAATTCAATTTAAGTACTTCTAATTTTGTTTTTACACCCCTGCAATTTTGATAATAAACCTTTATTTTCGTTAAGTTATTTCTGTCATGTCGTTTGGGTTCTGAAAATTCAAAGACTTATTTAAGATTTCATTAACAGCAGGTTCATCATTAGTGCAAAAAACGATATCATCTGCCATCTCGGTATTGCCACTGAATTCCTGCAATGGATCACCATTTGTGCCAGTTGACAGATTTGAAACCACATTTTTAGTTATTTTTAAATGAATTAACGTTTTATTCCTTTTATGGTTATATAATTCCTGACCCATAATACCCTTTAAGAACTCGGTGACACTATTATTGCCCATCTTCCTACCTAACTTATTACAAATATTAACATATAAAACACAATTTTCAGTACATCTGTTTACATAATTTAAAAAATTGTATAACTTTTCGTTATATTTCATTACTTGTTTATATGGTCCAGTTGCAGATAAAAATATTAAATTAGTATGAAGACATCCTTTAATTTTATTATTAATATGTCTCATTTTGGGATAATTTCCACAAAGCAAGTCAACCACATCCCACTATTACGAAGTCCTTATCAGTAAAGTCTTTGGTTAGTCCAGTAAGGTTTTAGCTACAATGTTGTATGTTTACATAGCAAACAATGACAAAGGAAGTATATAAATTAACAAATTGGTACACGTCGCGACATCCAGTAAACACAGTTAAAACTAAGGTTTTTAAACATTGAATTAAAAGGAAGGAATATATAACAGTGAAGGCGGAACCTGCTCGAATTAACAACAGAGTACTATAGTAGTAATACCCGGTATTTGGTGGAAATGAAAATATTCTAGGGCAGATTAGTTAAGAAAAGGGTAAGTTTAGAAAGAAAAGGGGAGGGGGGAAGGGTGAGAAATTAGTATTTGTCAAGGAGGCTATTAATTATTTATTTATTGGAATTTTAAGGCTGTGTGGACTTAAGGAGTTAAAAAATAGATTACTATCAAACTTAGTCTGTTCATTAACACAAACATAATCTGGTGATTTTATGGCCTTGTTAATTTCAAGGATTTCTAGAAGGTCCAACTTTAAGCCTTTCTGGCAAACATGAAGAACTTCCGCGTCTGCCTCCGGTACGAATCTATGTCTGGCCTCGATAATATGGTTAGCGAATGGAGAAGAAGTATTAGTAATAAACTTATTTAAGTTATTTTCAATTAGTTTAGTATGTTCTTTTACCCTTGTTTCAATTCTCCTTCCGCTTTGTCCAATGTAGCACACCTTACAGTCAGGATGAGAACATTTGAGTCTGTAAACGCCTGATCTGTGGGTGGCCGGAATATTATCTTTGGTGTTAACCAGTAGGCTGGGACTATGTTTATCAAAATATAGTCCCAGCACTGCTAGGTCGTATGTCAGAGTTGCCTTAGCAGTTTCAAAGGATGAGTGTCTTGTTGCTATAACTCGGCGTACCCAAATTTGGGCAATAATGTTTCGGGGATGTCAGCAATGTAAAGGTTAAATGTGTGATGGGGCTAGCACTGACCCCTGTGGTAGGCCATCGTTCAGCCTCTTCTTCTTACTGATACTGTCCCCCTTAATAACCTGGAATTATCTATCGCCAACCATGCTATCTATAAGAGACACCATAGTCCTACAAGAGATAGCACGAGAAAGTTTACTGAGCAGGCCATGCCTCTAGACGGTGTCATATGCGGCTGTAAGGTCGACAAACGCAACGGAGATTTTAAGACATCGTTGAAAGCCAGTCTCGATGAATGAGGTGAGGGCTAACACTTGGTCTGTACAGCTGTGCCTAGATGCACGGTCACTTGGTTTACCCGGTTTTAGTAGGGCAATTACTTTAGGTCTTTTTAGGTCCGAGGGGACAAACCCCGAAGCTAGAATATTTGAGAAGAATCGCGATATCCAGAGTTTTGTGTTTTTACCACAGTGTAATAGGAATTCTGGGTGAATTCCGTCGAACCCAGGGGCTTTTCCGGTCTTGATGTACTTTGGGGCCATTGCATTGTTACTTCGCCCATCGTGAAAGGGATGCAGAACTATTCTTATTATTGTATTCATATTGTTATAATAATTGAAAAATGCTATTGCCGAGAAAAAATTACAATATGATTACTAAAGTTCCAAATAGATAAAAAACATTGTGAATAAATGTAGAATCATTTATATTTCTTTGGATTATTTGAAAAATGTTCCGAGACAGGAAATACATGGCATAAATAAAATATATTTCAAGAAATATCGAATTGAAATGCTCAAAAAATTGTAATAAACTGTGGAACCTTCTCTCAATGAGTTTAGAAATATATATTTTTATTTATACACACAGAGTATACTACAGAATCATACAATTCTAAATGTTACATTAAAACACAAATCATAAATCGATAAAAGCTATTTGAACACATTCTTAAACCATTAGTTGTCTCTAATGCAGATAGACTAACCAAAAAAATATCATAATGCGAAAAACATCTATTGTAATTACTCACTAGTCTATTGACAAACGCGTTACAACCATAATATATCCGATGTCTTTCTTCAAAAAACAGTTGATGCTGTCTGGTCCGCCTTAGTGGCGCATGTAAAGAAATTTTGTTTAATATATATTCGCAATCAATTGCACCATTGCCTATTTTGTGGAGAAATATTAAAACCGCCTTTTTCCTGCGGAATTCAAAAGTTTGCAGACCACACAATAGCAGCCTAGTTTCATAGGAAAGGCCGTGGTATGGAGAATTAAATTTAAAGAGCAGGTATTTTGCGAATTTGTTTTGTACCCTTTGCAGTCTTTTAATATGACATTGGTACAGCGGGTTCCATGTTCCATATTACAGAACAGTACTCCAAAATACTGAGGACCAAACAGTTGTAGAGGGCTATCAGAGCCTTGGTGTCATTAATATGCCTTGTGTTTCGCTTTATAAAACCCAATAACAGAAAGCCTTTAAGAATGATGTAATCTATGTGTAAAATAAATGACAGATTAGTATCAAAAGTAACACCAAGGTTGTTAAAATGCGACACAAGTTCTAAGCTTACATTGTTAATAAAATACTATGCATTCTGTGGTTCATTACACTTAAAAAATCGTAAAACCATACATTTGCTTACATTAATTGCTTGCTGCTTTAAATAATTATTATAACACCAGCGCACGAAGTTATCAAGGTCTAATTGTAAATGTTTCTTATCAGGGACGACAACAGAATACAATTTTAAGTCGTCTGCATATAGAAGGCAGTAGGAATTCTGAAAGCAACGCACAACATCGTTTATAAAAAGTACGAACAAAATAGGACCAATATGCGAACCTTGAGGAACACCCAATGTTACCAACATGTTGTAAACTGCTCCACATACAGTAACACGTTGGGTTCGTAGAGTTAAGTATGATTTTATCCATGCCAGATACATACCGCGGACAGCAATATCAACAAGCTTTCTTAAGAGTAGTTGATGACAAACACTATCAGATGCCTTTGAGAAGTCGGTATACACAGCATGAAATTGGTTTCACACTTCCACTGAGGAGACCAGAAAATTGTGATATACAGCCAAGTTAGTTGATGATGAACGGCCTCTATAATAACCATGTTGTTCAGCTATATTAAAAAGTCAGTGTTTGCAGTGGCGTAACCCGCAGTTGCGAGGCGTATCATTGGTCATTTCAGCCCTGCACGGCCCGCAGTTGCGAGGCGGCCTCGTGGTTTAGGGGGTCCCGTGGGACGATTTTACTAAATATATATCTAGCGACACTCCCCCAACCCGTATTTTTGTTCATTTCAATGTATAGTCTGCCTCAACTCATCATTGGCGTCTAGGTACACCAAGGTGTGAAGCTTCACGCATACGTACGTGCTAATTTCTTGATTCTGGGCATGTCTTGGGTTAGTTTTGTAATAATTATTTGACAATATGCGTGAAGTGAAATATTAGAACGACTTAAAATGCTTCTGACACTTTGGTCACGTATGCGCTCGAAACTCTGATGTACCGCAGCAAAGCGATTAGATTTTGCAGTGATGCGTTGAGGAATATTATACTTTGAAATGACCAATAACGCGGATTGGGGCTTGTCGCTGTGCTGTAATGGTACAGGCGCCAGAGCAACAAAAAAGTACTATACTCGACGCGCCGAACAGATTCATAAAACACGGAAACAATAATTGTATTACTTTATTATTCCATTGATTCCAAACATAAGAACTTTGATTAAGACCCTCTATTTTTATTTTTTGTATTATGGATAACATTAGTTCGATTCAATCATAAAATAAAACGAATTGTTTCCGCGATTTTTAAATCTGTTCGGCGCATGGAGTATAAACCAAAAGATAATACTTTAACCTATGAACCTCATAACACATACCCACAATCTGGTGAGTTTTCAGTTGTTAGGAAATGTAAATATTGCGTCTTGTTTAAGTAAGACTTATGCAGAACAAATAAATATTCATAAATAAAGAATTAAATTTTATTTAAAATTCGTACTGGATATAGCTTTTAAAGAAATCACCATTGACTGTACCGATGACCACAGCGGAAGCCGACAGGTGCTTTCAACTCTGAAGTTGATTAAAATATATTTAAGAAATTCAAATGGGAATGATAGACTAAATGTTTTAGCTATGTTAAATATTGAGAGTGCTATGGTCGAAAGAATTCCAGATTTGAATGAAAAAGTTATTGAAAAATTTATTTGGACAAAAACAACGAATACAATTTCACTTTGAACCTAGGAAATAGCAAGTTCGGAGTGCCAAGCGCCGACAAAAATATGTACAGTAATTCTTTTTTGCTTTTTTTTAACGTGTTCGAACTTCTCATGCTTTTTTCCAACTTTATTGATTTGAAGTGATAATAAACTGTTTTAATGGTTTACTCTTCTGGAATCGGCAACTACCTACTTATTCATTCTCTAAGGGCGCAACAATTCTCATTCAAGAGGGCACCGAAAATCCTTGTTTTTTAACGATTTTGTCGACTTTTAGGTAAAAATTGGGTGTGGCACCCCCAAAATTTCCCGCCTTCGGCATGTTGGCATCCGTAACAATTTTTCGTGGTGCCCGCCAAATGCCTTCTCGCCCTACGCTCTCCAACTTCATAAACCCACGAGGCGCCACTGAACAGTATTATCATCAGTTGTCATGGGCCCCGGGAAAATCTTTGCGGGGGGCCTAGATTTGATGCTACGCCACTGAGTGTTTGAACTCTATCAACTAACACCTTACTTATGCACCACTCAGCATCCTCTCAAAAAATAGGCCTTAACTAAATCATCACTTTTTCCGCACAAAGCAGAAAAATATTTTTATTTGATGCAAATTCACTGACACGAATAGAAGAACATTAGTAAAAATTACACGATCGATTCTTGTTAGAGAAAGATATACGAGTTCGGCGCGGACGACGCCGATGTGGAAGAGACGAAGATAAAAGATAGTGTATGGGCGTGTTCACGTTTATCAGAATCAATACCGATACGATCACAACACGACAGCAACACCAAGAATATATCGGCTATGAACTTTCACATTTGCAGTAATAATTATTTGACAGTACGCTGGGTACGCGATGTTAAACAGGCCATTATTTATTTTATAACCTTCAGGACGACGACACGACGAGGACGGCTGCTACCTACCCACACGATATGTTGGTCGGTGCGAAAGCATTCTACGTTCAAACGGTAGTCTCCCATTATACTGTTTCATCTTTCCTCTGGATCTTATTTTGGGACTTGCGGCACAGGTTGAACACTGGCGATACCACGATTTCACACCTTGGCATTAGCTGACCCAGTAGAATCTGTCGGGGATCATGTCAATCGCTTTGTTCACTTCGAGATGAGCACCAGATTTTCTATCATGGACTTCTTCCAGGACTTCCGATACCCTTTTCCTTCGTACCAGTAACTGCGTCTTCACTACTTTTCCATCGGTGCTTTCCCAGGCTCGTTTAAGCAGTCCATTTTCAAGTACCAGAGAGTCCCACTGAGCCCACAGAAATTTAAAAGTAAATCATTTAGTTGAAATATCTCTTCAGCTTTGTCTTGGTTGACGTTCTTCCATAGCTTTTCGCAGTAGTGCTATTTCACTATCCTCAAGCTGATCGTTTCTAAGTTGCTTCATGGTCCACTGCTGATCAAACTTAAACTTGATTCGCCTAATGAGAGTGATTCCTTCTCGTTGAGCTATTCTTTGGCAATGTTTACAATTATCCTGGCAAGGTCATCTGCAAAAGCATCTGCATTATTATGCAATCTTCCTGCAATGTGCTTAACCTTCAAGTTATTTGTTGTAACTCTTCCTCACTCGACTTTGAATTCCTAGGGTCTCTGGATGGAGATGTAGACCGTAGTTCTACTCACAGTCTCTCTTGAAATGCCCCAGTCCTGCCACATCTATAGCACTGAGTTGAAACATTTCGATTACGTGGCCTATTTTCTAATGGCTTCCGGAACCTTTATACTTGACACTCTCTTTTGAAATTTCCAGTCCTGCCACATCCGCATTTAAAGATCCTTTACAAAAATAGTGCACTATGTAAAAATCGACCTCTCCTATTGGTCGATCCATCTCGTATTACGATATGTCTGCGTGATGCAATCGATTTCTGACAAGAGCCCTGGTGGTGTAGAAGTTTAGATCGTTGGCTCTCACCTGGAAAACGCGTGTTCGAACCCCGTTGCTTTTTTTTATTATTTTTTAAAGATTATGTTTCTAAACAGCTTTTTTTCTTGATTTTGGGTATGTCTTGGGTAGATTGGGTTAGCACCTGGTTAGTTTCCTTTTCTCGAGCCCCGTAGCGAGCGAAGCGAGCGGAGGGCCATGCGAGTCGACCAATGGGAAAGGCTGATTTTTATATAGTGCACTATTTGTGTAAAGGATCTTATAATGCGCCACATCCATAGCACTGATTTCTAACATTTCGGTTACATGGCCTAACTTTTAGTGGCTCCCGAGATCTCCCCGTTGCATGCAGAACTTCGGTTAATTTCTTAAAAATTCACAACTGTTCACCAGCTTTTCTTCCTAGATGGATACCGTCCTCATTGATGGTTTAGAGATGTTACAGGCCGCCTCGATTTCTAGGGCTCTACCCAAAACGTCACGGCTGTTATCAAATTTGGCTAGACATAGCATTTCCAAGGCGTCAAGAAACACCTGTTTACCAAATATGGTATTAAAATGTGTATATTAATTGATTTTATATTCTGTGTTTACCCTTTTAAAAATGTTTACATTTCATACCTTGACAATGCCTGATTGACGCTTAACAATAATTGCTATATGTGAAAATTTTTAATTTTCCTATAAAGATGTTCATTGTTGTTTCTTCTGTGTAAAATTATTCTCGAAAACTTGACAGCTTGACTAAGTAATAAAGAGTTTCTCAATTGGCCGTTCCTGCTTTTGACTGCATCCCCAAAAAGTTATTTGCTTTTATCTAACTATTCCGTCCCGAATACACCTTCAAATATATATATATATATAGGGTGATTCAGAAATAAATATCGAAAATTTAAAGACAGTTAGATTGAAGGGAAATATGAAAAAGTTAAATAAAATTTTTCTCTAAGTCCCACTGTTTAGAATATACAGGGGGTTAATATTATGTAATATCTGCTAGGATGGATATTCCAATTTGAATTTTGGGTCGTGTTATCACTACATAAATGTCCATTAGCCTACCAAACGATAGCCAAGTTAGTCACTTCAGAGGCGTAGAACAAGGGTATTTGTGGTACATTGAGGGTATTTTTTATGTTACCCTGTCGCTTACGATCCTTAACAACAAAAGTTACAATGAGGAGCTACACTTAATACTTACTATACAAAATATACTTACTTGTTTGTCATATTAACTTTGTTATATCCTGCAGCTTCGATCATATCTAAAACGCTTCTTCCGATATCAAAGTAACTGACTATTTTACGATCTCTGAAATGTCTCCAGTGTATCGATTTAATGTCCTTTTTATAATCAGGATTGTAGTAATCTTTTATTGATTTGGTCATGTTGATAGGAATGAACCATCCGAATCGTCCGGGAGGTGACAAACTACCACATTCTTTCACAAAGTCCGTAACATAGGTGTCATAGTCTGGAGGTATCCATACCTCGAGGTTAATGGTTGAATTGGCGACCCTAAAAATTAAAAGGAAGCATTATACAAGAGACTTTTCCAGTTATTTATATGCATTTATTATCATTTTGCAAAAGCTATCACCTGTCGAGCGTTGTCGGCGAATATAGAACGAAAACGTTTGGCAGATGATGAAAAATGAGGTAGGAACCAAACATTTTTAAGTGCGTAATTTTCAATTTTAACACTTAAAAATACAAAAATAAATATGCGTTTTTTACAATAATTCGTAAATGACAAAACGTTTGTTTCTGAATTGGCAAGAGTGCATCGGTTCGTTGCACAACTGGAAATACCTAGAACATCGCTTTACAAGCACTCCTTTGTGTGGTGCACTGCATCGCCGTGGAACATCTGTTTCCAACAAATTATACAACCTACAGCTATTCAAGAACCGTATCAACCAACATCTTCGCACACACCGCTCGTCGAGTGCCATAGGATCTCCCTTTAGTGCCATAAAAAAAAGGCTTAGACATTTTTCTAGAATGCATTTTTATTCTTCTAGGCCTATTGTAAATTGTTCTGCATATTTATTTCATTTCAGAATTTATAGAAACAACATCAAAATAAACGTCAACAACTCAAGACTTATTAAACTACAATTTGTATTTATCACTCAATTTGTGACTGCATTTCTAAAAATCACTAATTTAGGAACAAATTGGTTATTATTTAATCGAACTTACTCAATAACTGCTTATCAATACGGAATTAAAACGCAATCGGAGACGCATTCTTAAAAAAATAATTATTGTTGACAGTGTCCACTGACAGCTTTATGTTACAAATTCACCGACACCGGTCTAAGCAAGGCCACCTACGACCGTGGTCTAAGCCGCCTTGCGAACCCATTTATCTTTAATAATAATTAGATATTATTACTATTAAAAAGAAATGTTTTTGCATTAATTTGTCGACATTTGAAGAAAAAACAGCATATTTTATTTGGAGGAAAAGTTACTTTTCATGGCTTGCTCTCTATTACCAGCCTCACTCCGTTCGGCTGTTAAACACGAGCGCGCCATGAAAAGTATCACTTTTCCTCCATATAAAATAATATACTATTTAATGCCGCTTTCAAAATATTAGAACACGTCACATAGTCTATCGACTGGGCTACTGACCGTTTTTAATATTGTGCATTATTTGTATATACAGGGTAGAGGGGCAGAGTAGCAAACATATACCTACACATTTTATAAAATTTCATTTGTCTCGAAGATGTACAAAGGCTTGCCTTCTTTTGTGCTTGTATAATTAAATGATTCTTAATCAAAAGTTTATTGAAAAATTAAAATCAATGAGCCAACGTTTCGGTACTGCTCAGTGCCATCTTCAGGGCTACAAAAATTATTTTTTAATATAATAAATTATTTAAAATTAAGGGTTGGTATTAGTTTAAAGGACAATAAATTTAATAAATTAATACGCATTTTAAGATCCTTTACACAAATAGAGCATTATGTAAATATCGACCTTTCCTATTGGTCAATCCATCTCGTATTACAATATGTCTTCGTGATGCAATCAATTTCTGTCAAGAGCTCCCGTGGTTTTTTTTATGGCAGTGGCACACATACTAAAGGTAGATCCTATGGCGCTCGACGAGCGGTGTGTGTGCGAAGATGTTGATTGACACGGTTCTTGAATATTTGTAGGTTGTAATAGTGGGAAACAGATGTCCTGGAAGTGAGTTCCACAGTGATGCAGTGCGCCAGACAAAGGAGTTCTGGTAAAGCGATGTTCTAGGTGTTTCTAGTTGTACGACGAACTGGTGCGCTCCTGCCGTCTGTCGGGACTGCCTGACAGAAGTTGCCAGAGGCGGAATTATGCGGGCCAAATCCTGGGAACATCTGCCGTGAAAGTATCTGTAAAACAGAGACATCTCGGCCACATGTCTGCGATGTTCCAGACTATCCAGATTCCGGGTCAACTCCGGATCGCCGACGAGACGCACAGCCCTCTTCTGAATGGAATCCAGTAGCTTTAGGGTATGCTTTGGTGCGGCACCCCAGATATGTGAGCAATATTCTAAGCACGGTCTAATTTGCGCTTTGTACAGCAAGAGCAACTGCTGCGGTGTATAGAGTTTTTTGTTGCGAAATAGCGCACCAAGGTTCTGGGAGGCTGATTTTGCGATGTTAGCAACATGGTCATGCCATGACATATTGCTGTTGACCGAGACACCCAGCAGCCCGATTGACGAGGATGAAGGAATGGTCGATCCTGCCATAATGATGTCAGGGCCCGCTGTATTGGCCCTCTTAGTAAACGTTGCTGCTTGGGTCTTTGCTGCATTGAACTGGACCAAATTTCGGTCGCCCCAAGTTTGAACTTTCTCCAGGTCCTGATTAATTGCTGCAATCTGCCCCCGTCTGCGGTGATGAGTCTCAGTCGCTGGTAAGGGGTTTTCTGATCTAAAGTGGGAGACAAGGGTACTGTCATCTGCAAAACTGTAAACAGGATTATTCGTTTCGATCAGCAGGTCATTAATATAGATGAGGAACAGAGTTGGTGAAAGTATTGCGCCCTGAGGCACGCCCGCGTTGATGGTGAATGTGTCCGAGATGTGTCCATCGACTGCAACATGTAGGGATCGGTTCTTAAGGAAACTGGCCAGCCAGCTGCAGAGAGAGGCGGGCAGTCCCAAGGACGGCAGTTTGTTGAGCAGTCCGTCATGCCAAACTCTGTCGAATGCCGTTGAAATATCCAACGCAATCGCTCGAGACTCTCCGTAGTTTTCAATTGCCCTACTCCATATATGAGTGACATAGGCCAATATATCTCCTGTCGATCTCTCTTTGCGAAAGCCGTATTGATTATCGCTGATTATTCTGTTGCTCTCGAGGTACTTGAGTAGTTGCTGGTTGACTACACGTTCCATGACTTTGGAGATTATTGGAAGCAAGGCAATCGGGCGATAGTTTGAGGGCGTGGTTTTCTTGCCTTTTTTTGGAACAGGTTGCACTCGAGCGACTTTCCAAGAGGATGGGTAAATCCCTTTTCTGTAAGAAAGAGAAAAAAGCCTGGAAAAAACAGGTGTTAGTTCGTTGGCACAGTTCTTTAGCACGATGGCAGGTATTCCGTCCGGTCCTGATGCCTTTTGCGTATCTAGTTCTTTAAGGATTTTGCGAATATCACGATGAGAAAACTTGACTTCTGCCATGGTGGTGTTGATGTTCGGTATAGTGGGGAGAGTCTTGCTTTGGGGCACGTCTAAGGTAGAGTGCGATGAAAACATTTTGGCGAGCATGTTTGCTTTTTCCTTGGCTGTAGTCGCCGTGATGCCACGTTCGTCCGTCAAAGGTGGGAGAGACGTTTTTGTAAAGTTGTTACTTACTGCCTTTGCTACCGACCAGAAATTCCTGGAGCCACTGGGGCATTGCAAAAGTTTATTCCTGATCCTTTGATTGTGTTTGTCCTTAGTTTCGTCGATCACACGCTTGCACTCGTTTCTCGCTTCGATAAAATAATTGCGATTTTCAGCGGTCTGATTTTGCTGCCAGTACTTATAGGCTTGCTGTTTCCTTCCTACAGCTCTTTCGCATCTTTTGTCGAACCAGGGCTTTCCTTTTGATGGTAACTTGATGGAATTTGGGATGTATGCTTCCATTCCTGAGGAGATTACTTGCATGATCTCTTAGCAGCAGTCTGACGGGTCGTCAGTGGCAAAGCAGACGTCGAGCCAAAGAAAATCTAGGTAAAACTGCCTCAGATCGTCCCAGTTTGCAGAATTGTAATGTCAGATTTTGCGAGGCAAAGGTGGATCCTTCTGTATGAGTGGCAATTCACAAACCGTTGTAATAAGTTTGTGGTCGGAGGTACCTAATGGCGGACCAACTGTAACCTTGTACTGGTCAGGATTGGTGGTCAGAAAAAGATCCAGGAGGGCGGCGAATTCGCCCCTCTCTGAGATTCGAGTTGGTTCGTCTACAAGTTGAGTAAGCCCGCAGCTGATGGCAAATGCTTCAGCCTCTCTACCTTCGTTGTCGGTCTTGTTGTGATGTTTGAGCCAGTTGGTGTTGTGGGCATTGAAGTCTCCCATAACGATTATTTCTGAACTGGGGTGATCGACCTGTATTGAGTCAAAGGTGGTAGCTAGTGTTGAGAAAAAGCTTTGGTAGGCTCTATCGCTCGGAGGGCGATAGAGACAACATATAAACTTGGTTAATCCCTTGGCGGTGAACTTGAGCCACATGACGTCAAGGTTGTTCGGTTCGAGTGTTTCCTCGCGGTGACATGAAAGGTCGCTTCGGACAAAAAGGCATATTCCGAACTTATATCTAAATCGGGTATGTAAGTCGTAACCAGGATAGAGGTAGTTCACTGTTGTTGTTGTAGAACATACTTGTGTTTCTGTAAGGGCTAATATGTGTGGTCTATTTGCTTGTAGATGTTGGTGTATGTTTGTATTTAGGCCTCTTATGTTGCAGAAATCTATTCTAAATTGGTTCGGTATCTTTGCTGTCTGTGAAATGCGGAATGAAGGGCTCCCAGGGCCACCCAGCGCGCGGAGATCCGAATGGCCGGGGAGTTTACCTCCGGAATATTTTGATCCTGGAAGCACCATCATGTCAATATATTCCTACTGTGAAACCCGGGATCACCAGCGCGGAAGCGGAACGTGATTTGGGAAAATCACTTAGCGCTCCCCAATTCTGGTGGGGTGGTCTTCCACCGGACGATGCGAGTAGGCTTATGCATCTACCACCTAGGGCCGCTTCCACTCGAAGCATCGGCCTCAGACTCATTCCTTTGGCGGTCCCTAGTCTGACAGGGGTAAAAATGGGGTTTGTTGGATCACTCCCCAGTGATCAGCTCCAGACTTTGTACTTTGGTGTTCTCCAGCCTGGAGGAGGACGATGGGGTGTAAAGGTTAGACAGCTGAGTCTCACCTGTTCAAACCCTGTTGCTTTTTTTTAAGATTATGTTTCTAAACAGTTTTTTTCTTGATTTTGGCTATGTCTTGGGTAGTTTGGGTTAGCTTGGGTTAATTGGGGTTAGCACCTGGTTAGTTTCCTTATCATGAGCTCCTGTAGCGAGCGAAGCGAGCGGAGGTCCATGCGGATCGACCAATAGGAGAGGCCGATTTTTATATAGTGCACTATTTGTGTAAAGGATTTTATAATGCAATTAATACTACCAACCAATAAAAAATTTAAAGTTGATAACTTATTTTTTTGTAAAAATGCTGTCAATATATATAAATGTACATACAGGGTGATCCCCTATAATGTCGCCCCCCTTTAACTTTTTTATTTTAAGTGTCACAAAAAAATTAAAAGTATGGTTATGTAGGTACTGAAAAATACTGTTTTTATGCGTATAAAAAATATTGGAAAAATGATCAGTAGGTATACATGGAAAAACAAAAAGTTAATTTTTTTCAATGGAACACCCTATATATGAATTTATTTTTAAATTTTTCGTAAAATTCTAAGCATATTTTATCTATGGTGTTACACCTCTAGAGTTAGTAATTTCACAGCTATAAACAGTTGAAAATCGGTACTTTGGCTACTTTTCACCTTGATAGCGAGAAGATCATTAGAGATAGAGTAAAATGATTTTCACATATCTATCTTAACTTTTCAAGAGCTATCTGACGGTACTAACTGGCAGGCGGTACCATGGGTACCAAATCTGGTACCTCCGTAGGTACCATCAGTTAGCACCATCAGATAGCTCTCGGAAAGTTAAGATAGGAATGTGAAATTCATTTTACTCCATCTGCAATGATATTCTTGCTACCAAAGTGAAAAGGAGCCAAAGTACCGATTTTCAACTGTTTATAGCTGTGAAACTACAAATTCAAGAGGTATAACATCATACATAAAATATGCTTAGAATTTCACGAGGAATCGAAAAATAAATTCATACATAGGGCGGTGTTCCATTAAAAAAAATTAACTTTTGTTTTTCCCTTATAATGATCATTTTTCCAATATTTTTTATGCACAGTAAAAAAGTATTTTTCAGTACCTACATAAACATACTTTTAATTTGTTTGGGACACTTAAAATAAAAAAGTTGAAGGGGGGCGACATTATAGGGGATCACCCTGTATGCTTATTAAAATTATATAAATATATAAAAAGGAGAATATTTAAAAAGTTAAAATGGTTTGTTTTACAGAAACAAAAGTGACTACAATATACACACAAACCTAGGCATTTACAAATGTTTTTAACTCTTTTTTAAGTTATAGTCCAGTTAAAAACAATTTGTAAATGCCTATGTTTGTATGTGTATTGTAGGCACTCTTGTTTCTGCAAAACAAAACATTTTAACTTTTTAAATATTCTCCTTTTTATATATTTATATAATTTTAATAAGCATACATTTATATATTGACAGCATTTTTACAAAAAAATAAGTTATATACTTTAATTTTTTTTATTGGTTGGTAGTATTAATTTATTCAATTTATTGTCCTTTAAACTAGTACCAACCCTTAATTTTAAATAATTTATTATAATATTAAAAAACAATATATCTCTGATTGTTGTAGCCCTGAAGATGGTACTGACCAGTACCGAAACGGTGGCTCATTGATT
Organism: Pissodes strobi; assembly: GCA_016904865.1. Lineage (NCBI taxonomy): Eukaryota > Metazoa > Arthropoda > Insecta > Coleoptera > Curculionidae > Pissodes > Pissodes strobi. The sequence goes on along the minus strand of MU185040.1, from coordinate 105,738 downwards.
TTAATTTTTCAATAAACTTTTTCCAATAAAGCTGATTTAGTATCCTTTCATGTGGAAATTTGTTTCTTGAAAAAGTCATATTTTGAAAGTAACAAAAAATTTTCGAAGTTTACTTTTTGACTAAGAACAATTTAAATGCAAAAAATGTTGGTAAATTTTCGGAATAAATTAAATTTTAGAAAATTTTTCATTACAGTCTTATAATTTCATCATAAATTCTTATCTTCAAAGTAGTTAATATTGATTAATTTTAAGGAATAAATATTAATATCTCTTGAATGGATGATGCATATATTTTTATAGTAAGAAAATAAATTGTTATGAATTTCTAAGAATAGTATATTATTTTATATGGAGGAAAAGTGATACTTTTCATGGCGCGCTCGTGTTTAACAGCCGAACGGAGTGAGGCTGGTAATAGAGAGCAAGCCATGAAAAGTAACTTTTCCTCCAAATAAAATATGCTGTTTTTTCATCAAATGTCGACAAATTAATGCAAAAATATCTCTTTTTAATAGTAATAATAATAATTATTAACAAAGATAAGTTGGTTTGCAAGGCGGTTTAGACCCTGTGTCGGTGAATAGGCACAGGTGGTTGCTATAGTAATGTATCATAAAGCTGTCAGTGGACACTGTCAACAATAATTATTTTTTTAAAATTGCGTCTCCGATTGCGTTTTAATTCCGTATTGATAAGCAGTTATTGAGTAAGTTCGATTAAATAATAACCAATTTGTTCCTAAATTAGTGATTTTTAGAAATGCAGTGCACAAATTGAGTTATAAATACAAATTTTAGTTTAATAATTCTTGAGTTATTGAAGCTTGCTCTGTTGTTTGTTTGTATCTATGTTGCTATGGTAACACTTTTACCTCCGCCAGCGGAAAAGTGAAAAGTAAAGCTTCGGAGGAGGAAAAATGAAACTTCACGGCCGCCTACACAGTCGAGTAATGACGGATTTACTGACGTTTGAAGAAAATGGTATATTATTTTATATGGAGGAAAAGTGATACTTTTCATGGCGCGCTCGTGTTTAACAGCCGAACGAGAGCAAGCGATGAAAAGTAACTTTTCCTCCACATAAAATATGCTGTTTTTTTCTTCAAATGTCGACAAATTAATGCAAAAATATCTCTTTTTAATAGTCATAATAATAATTATTATCAAAGACAAGGCGGCTTAGACCGGTATCGGTGAATAGGCACCGGTCGTTGCTATAG
>MU185040.1:21894-86807 GCA_016904865.1 Pissodes strobi | reverse complement strand
CGGTCTGCATATTTTGCATACGGAACTCCACTGGGAGCCCGGTCTAAGTCTTTATTGGTATTGAACAGATGCTGGTTTTTGTGCCCAAAACAGCAGATTTTATACAGATAAAGGTTAAAGATAAAGTTAAATTTAAAAATTGAATACTGTTGTCAAATGTGACATAGGTTACAACATACAAGTTGACGTATTTCAATTTATGTGGTAAAAAAAAATAAGCATAATTTACATTATAATTTTATGACATGACCTTGAATTTTCCAGTTTTTTTTTACTGATGACCGTACAGTCGTCACGAATAAATTCTTCCACCCTCGCTTTACATTGTCAACCCCTGTTGTAAATTGGACTTCATTTTTGACGTTGACTTCTGTCATAATTTGACTTAAAATGCCAAACCAAAGCCTAAATAAATGTCAAGTTTACCTAAATTCTGACATTTCCGCTAATATAACATTCAAAGTAAGCAAAATTTATTAGTGACCATATGTACGTATTCCCACATCATACGCTATGATGCTGTTTTTGTCAATTCGGAAGAATTCGGTACTAGTCAAAAATCAATTAATATCTAAAATATTGTTATTATCATTCGTTTGAATCGTTTTTTCATTAAAATTTTTCGGGATGTCTCGTCTGGAGCTTATCTCGAAGGCTTTTATCTAGTCTCGTATCGTCTCGAGCTTGTCTCGATGGATTTTATCTCGTCTCGTCTCGTCTCGATATTCGAGATAAAATGGCTTCGAGACGAGACAAAACTAGTTCGAGACGAGACGAGATGAGACGTCTCGTATCTCGTGTCTCGCGGCAACTCTACCTCTAACTCTTGGGCCCTCTATCCGTGGACATACTATATAATAGGCCGGAAATTGTATTCCAATAAGTAGTTCAAATATTCGACTATTCTAAATTCGATTTTTTTTGTTAGTTTGACAGTCGAATATTTGACTATTCGAATATTCGATTGGACGAATATTCGGCTTTTCAAATATTCGACTATTTAACTATTTGAATATTCGACTATTCAAATGTTTGAATATTTGACACTTCGTGTTTTCTGTGCAACTGTTTGTCATACAAAAAAGATATAAGGCTTTTTTGTTCCTAATTAAAATTTACTGTTTTAAAAAATTCATTTTCCAAATTATTTTGATTATGAAAGTCATGTTTTCATAGGTTTTGAGCACCATGTATAAAAAATCGGTAATAGGTTGCACTTTTGACAACATTGAATATTTATGCTAAGGTTGTTGAAAATATCAAGGCGGTCTCTATTAATTAACTATTACATCGACTCACATATAAAGACAGGTTGCGTTCTGGACTATAAAATATTTATCTTGCATGTATTACTACTAATCTGCAGTTAAACGTCCAAACTCAAGCAAACAATTTTATCGTACATATGTTATCTGTCTTCTTTGACGCAAATCAAGGCATTAACTTTTTTATTATCTGCCGCATTAAACTTTAATAAACTGCTACTAAAAAAACAATAATGAAATATAGTTTTGAGAATCATTACCCACGGTTTACTTTCATTTAGAATGAGACGATTGTATGAAACAGTGAATTTACTTAAAATTAGATAGCGTAGTTAGATAAAATTGTGGGAAATTAAAAAAAAAGTGATGGACATAGCTTAATATTTCTTAGAATATATATTTTATTATAAAAAAATGATATCATGGATTAATGTTATGAGCTATAGATACAACGCCCCACAATGCAGTATATTTTCTATTGAGATCGAACCTGTCACAAAAATACAAAAATAATACAATAGTAATATCGAGGGTAATATCCTGGGGGTTGAGAATCCTACCAGGCGCGTCCCCAGGTGGCGGATAGGGGAGGGCCATAGTGCTTCGGTGCTATGGCCTGGAGTGTCATAAGCTGGCCCACCGGGAATAAAACCCTGGCTTGGGCTATGGCGAAAGCACTCCCGCGGACCGGCTCCCACGTGTTTGTGCCGTGCGTGGCGACCCGTGTCGTCGGATGAAGGAATCCTGGAGGTTGAGCAGGCCGCAACACACCTCTTCGGTCCGGAGTTCGGCTAGACGGGCGGTCGGGAACTAACCCACTCCCGATCAATCGGCTGTGTCGTCCCGTCAGAGGGCCGACAGGGTGAGTCTTTAGAGGCAGAGGGGGCGCGTAGGGGGCTGCGGACCCGTGGCGGTTTTGGTCTGGCGCCGCCGTCCCGGTGCTGCACAACCCTCTCACTGCGTTGCCTCGCCTTGGAGACTATATCCTCCTGACAACCCTGGTGTCTGCATGGGATATTGCCATGCAGCTCCCCCGACTGGGACTCCGTGGTGGGTGGGGAGTCAGGAGGACGAAATTTTTAATATCCCTTATGGAAAATGATAAAGCCGAAACAGAAACAGTGGCAGAGCGGCAACGCTCGCCACAATCTCAAGGGCAGCAATCGCTGGCCCAAGACCCACCCTCATCCGAGGGCTGGGTCAAACCAAAATCCCGTAGAGGGAAACGAATATGCGGGGCCGAAGCCAAGAGAAGGCGGAGGCAACGTGAGGAGGAGGCTGCGAAGACTGCGGGTGTGCCACCTTCTAAAAGAGACCAAAATCTCTCTAAGAAGGCTGAGAACCCCAAAAGTCTTCCAACCCCAAATGTTGAGCCTTCTAGGAGACCGCCTCCCTTAAAGGAGGCTGGACACCACAAGGTCAAATCACAACCACGGAAGGATGTGCACCCGCAAGGTGTGCCACCTTCCAAACAACGCAACCGGTCGGGAACCTCCTCAGAATCCACCCGTAAACCCCTCAAACGGGTTAAACAGGGCGCTGGACCTGGTGGAGTGATCCCAACAGGATAAAAAGAGGCAGCCGTGAGTCACCTCAGAGTTGCCATAATTGACAAGGACAACCCTTACGGAAGAATTCCGTCAGAGAGGGAGGCCATAATTAAAAACCTGATGACCGAGGAGCTGGACAAAATTTTACTGTCACCCTCTGCTAGCAGTTCGAAGCCGAACGTGGATACACTCCGGTGAAATCATCAGAGTAGTCTGCGAAGACGACGATACGCTGGCATGGCTCACGGAAGCCATCAGCAAACTGAAGCCCTGGGAGAACGCGACCCTTGCTATCGTTCGCGTGGATCGACTGCCAAGGCTGACGAAGGCTTCTCTCTGGATCCCCCTAGAGGCAGACGCTGCCCACGGGGAGAAGGAGATTGTCCTTCGTCGCCTGGCAGGACAGAACCCGGCGCTAAACGTCGGCAAGTGGTGCCTCTTCCACCATGAGGCCAAAAATGAGCCGAAAGGCCACCTCCTCGTCTTCGGTGTCGGAGACGAGGACATGGCCACTCTAAGGTCGAGGTCGATGAGGTTGAATTACATCTTCACCTCCCTCGTACTTAGAGTACGGCCAGACAAACCAGAAGACGGGGCACCCTCTGATGAGGACCCCAAAATTAGTAAACCAGCTCAGGAGCCTATGGAGACTGAAGCTGGGGGGGCTGAGCCGTCGGGAATGACTGATGCCGCCGCCCCAGTGGACGAGGATGCCCTCCTGGAGGAGGACATCGAAGCGGATAGCCCTGAGCTGGCAAAAGGAAGGGTTCATCAGCCGAACCAACCCTAAAAATAACCCAATGGCGGGTTCAGTTAGCTTAGTCCAGTGCAATCTGCATCATAGCCGGGCTGCGACGGCAGTTCTCTGTCGCCACCTGGACGAAACGCAGAATGCACTGGCCTTGATCCAGGAACCCTGGGTAGTGAAATCCAGGGTAACTGGACTAACCAGACTAAGTGGGCGCATCTTTAGCCTACCCACAACAGAAAGACCGAGGACTGCAATATATGTACCTCAGAACATTAAAGCCCAGCCTTTATATCACTTGTCCACTTCTGACCTAACGGCCGTGAAGATGGAATATGTATTGGCCGGCAAAACTAACTTTGTAGTCTTAGCTGCAGTGTACCTCCCCCAGGACTCGGCTACACTGCCTCCCACGAGGGAAATGGAGGACCTGATAGCACACTGCCAGAACCAGAAATGGGAGGTCATTTTGGGCTGTGACGCTAACGCACACCATGTGACCTGGGGCAACGAAGACAACAATGCTAGAGGTAAATCACTTTATGATTACATTACAGGTAGCAACCTCAACATTCTCAATAGAGGTACTGCACCAACCTTTATTAACTCCAGGAGTCAAACCATAATTGATATAACACTTGCCTCGGCGGGCATATCTCAATTAGTCATAAACTGGCATGTCTCTGACAAGGTCACCATGTCAGATCATCGCTGGTTAACATTTGAGCTTAGCTCAATAAAGGCGCCCAGGAAGCTTTTTAGGGATCCCCGAAGGACGGATCGAGCTCAATTCCTCGTCCGGCTTCGGGAGAACCTACGGGAAGTGGAGGGGAATACGCCTAAAGACAATGACGGCCTGGAAAGTCGCATGCTAGGCCTACAGACCGCCATAACTAAAGCCTTTGAAAAATCTTGCCCTCTTGAGGCATCACAACAACAGCCAGGGGAAGCCACAAAATGGTGGAACAAAGAGCTGGGAGAACTCAAGAGGACAGCGAGAAAATCTTTCAACAGAGCAAAAAGAACTAGAACTCAAGCCGACTGGGAGCAATACAGCACCAATCTGCGGGAGTTTAAAAAACTAGTAAGGAAAAAACAGAGGGAGGCCTGGAGGGTCTACTGTGAGGAGATCGAAGATCACTCGCAGACTGCACGGCTCTACAAGGTCCTCGCAAAAGACAAAGATCGCGACCTAGGTCTACTAACAAGGGAGGACGGCACTAAGACCGCTAACCTACAAGAGAGTCTTGAACTGCTTATGCAGATCCATTTCCCTGGTTCGTCGGTAACAGACGACAGGAACTGGCCAGACGAGACAAACCTTCAACCTACTGATCTGGACTGGCAAAGTGCCAACCAAATAGTTAGTGAAGACAAAATACGATGGGCAGTACTAAGCTTCTCACCCTTCAAATCGCCAGGTACTGACGGCATCCGTCCAGCTCTACTACAGTGGGGCTTGGACGAGTTACTGCCGCACTTGGTAAAGGTGTTCTGGGCATGCCTAGCGCTGCGCTACATCCCGAAGGCATGGAGAGAAGTAAGAGTGGTGTTCATACCAAAAGCAGGTAGGATGGATTACACTGTCCCTAAAGCCTATCGACCAATCAGCCTAACATCCTTTGTGCTAAAAACTCTGGAGAGGCTGTGTGAGCGATATTTGAGGGACTGCGTACTGGTCAACCGACCGCTGCATCCCAACCAACATGCGTACACTACGGGAAGATCGACCGACACGGCCTTGCATTCAGCAGTGAGCCGGATAGAGAGATCGCTGGACAATAATGAGTCCACCTTAGGTGTATTTATTGATATTGAAGGTGCGTTTGATAAAACCACCTTTGGAAAAATCAATGCTGCCTTAACAAACAGGGGCGTCCCTCCTGCTGTCAGTGGCTGGATTTTCAACATGCTCTCGAAGAGACGCGTGCAAATAAAGGTGGAAGATACTGTAGTGAGAGGCATCGTTGCCAGAGGCTGCCCGCAGGGAGGCGTTCTGTCGCCACTGCTATGGAACCTTGTTCTCGACAGCCTCTTGCATCGCCTCAACTCAGATGGATTCTACACCAATGCATATGCAGACGATCTTACGATACTGCTCAACGGAAAGTTTGAAGGAGTTCTGTGCAATCGAATGCAGAGTGCCCTTCGCTTAGTCGAAAAGTGGTGCAGGGAGCACTCCCTGTCTGTAAACCCCAGGAAGACGGAGATGGTGCTCTTCACCAGAAAAAGGAGGATGGAGCCACTGCGACCTCCGACCCTCCTAAACACACAACTAAATTTTGCATCTGAGGTAAAATACCTTGGGGTCACCTTCGATGCTAAATTAACCTGGAATCTTCACTTAGAACGAAGACTAAAGAAGGCATACATCTCTTATGAACAGTGCCGCAGGACCGTGGGTAAAACCTGGGGGATGAAACCCAGGGTCGTAATGTGGATCTATACTGCCATCATAAGACCTATGATTGCCTATGGAGCCGTAGTTTGGTGGCCCAAGAGTCAACAAAAAACGGCAATGCTTAAGCTCAGTCAGGTACAGAGAACTGCCTGCCTAACTGTAACGGGAGCTATGAGAACAACCCCAACCAGAGCCATGGAAGTAATGTTGTGCCTGCCTCCCCTAGATATTTACCTGAGGGAGGTGGCTCTGACTGCATTGCTAAGGCTCAAAGTCGTTGGTGTGCAACCTAGCATAGAATGTGGAGAGACTAGACGCCACCTGTGGGAAGGGGCAGTCGTAAGACTGCCACTACTGCAGGTAAGTGCAGATAGCATACCTCCCAAGTTTGTCTTCGACAAACTATATGATGTACAAATAAAACCATTTGAGCCTATAACCGAAGGTGCGGTTAACATTTTCGTGGATGGCTCAAAAACCAAGGAAGGAGCAGGCTGTGGAATTTACTCCCGAAGCTTGCGAATTGAACTTAAATGGCCTATGGAGGGACACGCAAGCATAGTTCAGTCTGAACTTGCTGCAATATCCATAGCCGCAAAATAGATTGTTCGCAGGAATACTGAGAACAAGACTATTAAAATCTACACTGATAGTAGACAAGCACTACTGGCCTTGAGAAGTTGTAAACTTACAGCCAGGTCAGTACTAGAATGCCATAATTCACTGGAGGATGCTGCCCGCAAAAACAGAATTTCTGTGTGCTGGGTTAAAGGACATGCACAGTGCGAAGGTAACAAATCAGCGGACAAATTGGCTAGAAAGGCAGCTGGTTCAAACTTTATCGGAGCCGGCCCTTCAAACCTACCTGTCGCGACGACGATACATATGATAAAAAAGATCACCCATGAAGACTTTAGGGCAAGATGGGACGAAACAACTAACTGTCGACTGGCCAGGGAGCTTTTAAGCTATCCTAATGAGTCTGCAGCAAAAGCATACCTGGATATGTCAAGGAAGACCCTACGACTCGTGGTGGGGATTCTGACTGGACACTGCCAGCTAAGGAAACATCTCCACACAATGAGATTATGCGAGACACCTATATGCAGAGGCTGTGAACAGGAGGACGAAACAGTAGAGCATCTGCTCTGCGATTGCGACGCTGTTTCGGAACTAAGGAAATCCATTTTGGGAGAACGATGGCCAACCATGGCTTTTCTTAGAACAGCCTCCTCGGGCAACATCGCCGCCTTTTTTACAACACTAGGCTGGACGATGGCCTAGATGGATTGGTTGACCTGGAGAGGACGCACAGGGGGTCCAATGGGGCCTAAGTGCCGCGGCCTTTCAAGGCCACCCTCTCACCATTTCCAGATTCCAGATTCCAGATCGAGGGTAATATATCAGAAGGGCGGATGGGCCACTTTTCTTGTTTTGAAATAGGAAACATTTTGTTATAATTTTTACCATTTGCTGAAAATTTGCGGATTTTACTGACGGAAATTCGCTATATTTTAATTGAAGAGTAAAGAGACCAATATTTATGTAAATTTAATTTTAAAAATTTTGTTATTAATTAGTATACTAATATTTGGCGCATACGCCCATATGACACAACTTTACATCATACTTCATTCTGGATCTATAAGGGCGTACGAAATAAAAAATCGTTTTATTATTTGGTTTTTATTTTTATTTCAAAGCAAAACAAACTAAAACTTCTATTAAAGTAAAATAAATGAAAATTAAAAATATTCTTAAAAAAGGTGGTTAAATTATTAAACGCGTTTTCTTTTTCTAATTTTTTCTCTCATAACAGAAAGTGGTATTTCTTCTGAGTCGGTAGATGCAGATCCATCATCGTCCAAACTATGTTTTAACTTTAAGTAGAATGGTTTATATACATCTTCTATGACGTCAGTTTCACATAAGTCAATAAGATCCTTATACTTTTTATTACTTATAGGCAGAACGGTTTTGTATCCAGGATATTCAAGTTTTTGATGTTTGATTATTATCTTCACCATAGTCACTAATATTTGTTAAAGTCGTATAAATTAAGGGGGAAGTTTTACTCGAATTTGTTTCACTATCCAACAATTTATCAATAATTCCATTTGATTGCTTAATTAGATTATCAATTAAATCTTCATCGATATCCATAATTTCTAACTATAAACAAATACTCTTGCACCACACCACAAACAAAATGCTTAGAGGTTATGTTTTTATTTTGTATAATAATCAAGGAACATTGAAGTAATAACCACGTGTCTTTGCCTGTTTAGAAACGACTACAATAAATCATAAAGGCGTATCGCACCTAGATCATACACACAAGGGCACCTACCGCAGTATACGCCCTTATGATTTTGAGTAAAAACTCATTTTAAAATTTCACTCGGGGCTTAGGAGTCCGTACGCCTTTATGAGCCAACTAGTAAATGCGAAAGTTGGCCCATACGCCTATAAAACACCTCTCTTTTTTAATGCATATCTTGCGTCCTTCTGATATGTTGTTCGCATCATTTTTGTGTACAATGTAGTACAAAAAACTCAATTTTACAACAAATGGTTCATACGCCCTTATGATATATTACCCTCGATATCACGGTCCCATCTGGGTCACGGTATAAATAAGTATACGCTAGGTTCACTGGGGACAAATTTCCAATTTCGCCGACATCGTTTAGCGACGGGGCGAATCCGGATCAATCTGGTTCGTGGCCCACGATGGCCATGCTACGAGGGACAGAGAGTGTCGAAACGCCCTGAGATTATGTACCGTCGCGTCGCGTTGTCTTAAGCCGCGTCCACACGTGTAACCGATCCTCATAACGTAACATCGTCGCGAACCAAGGACACGTATAGTTCGCCCAGCCGTTGTTGACCCTCGAAATGCATGCAATTGCATGCGTTTCGAGGGTCAAACAACGGCTGGACGAACTATACGGCTCGTTCGCTCGAGTCGTCTACGTAGGACGCGAGCGCACTGTCGTACCAAACCTCGTAATGCGATTATTCTGACGAGCCGCTAAATGTCGGTTTGTTTTTGAGATTTGCAGGGTACTTAACCTATAATTCACGACAATATGGAAGTAGCTGCTGCGCCCTAAATTTAAATACAGTTTACTTAAAAAAAGGGAAAAAGACAAGGCGTTGATGGCAAATTCATTCATTACGTTTTGAAAAGGAGTGAACATAGCTTGTTACTCGATTTAAAATTCCAATATGTTAGTGAACACTATAAAAACTTCACAAGAATGTCGGCAACCGACTTTGAATTAATCTAATTGGACCTAAACTAATCAGACAAGATACTTCAATGTTTGCATTCTTCAGTGGACATTTACGAGTATAACTTTAGCTGATTTTTTTCATGCATCATTTATCAGAATCTTATTAAAATATTGTGGGTGCTTGAGGTTCCACAGCAATTCTTTTTTTCGAAATTTTTCTATAAATTCGAACGTTTTTTCCTTCGTCCATTCCATTTTTATAACGATCCCCAGTTCTTGACAGATTGATCAAGACTAAAGGAGTTACGAAATTCAACGAAATGCTCGGGCTGCCGGCCGTCCAGACACTGTAACATCAGCGCCTTTCATTACTTCGTAACATCCTTTGATAGTTCGCTAGTTTACCGACAACTGACGGCACGCTGTAAAATTTTGACAGGACATTTTGATACGCGCTGTGGCTCGGGATGCCGCCCATACGGATCATAAAATGATACGCTAGCAGGTTACGTTATACGCGGCTTTATAATAACCGAGAAAAGCGCATCAGGGAATACTTTTTGAATCTCACCGGAACGTTGGGCAAGAACCCATATTATCTGATATGTATAATATACAGGTAGTTCTAAATCATAGACCGTTTATTAAGTTTAATTATGTTAAATATGAACTAACCCAAACTAACCGAAGTTAACCGAAATTATGTCGGGCAGGATTGCGCCTCGCACAACCTCGTATTGTTTTGAGACAGGGCAGGTTATTCACCGAAACTAACCAAAGCTAACAGAAATTATTTTTCCCATCAGGCTTGCTTGCGTGAAGAGGCTTGCGCTTCACGCAAGTGCGTAGTAGCTTAAACGAGACGAAACTAGCCCATACTAACCAAAGCTAACCGAAATGATTTCACGCAAGTGCGTAGTGGCTTAAACAAGATGAAACTAACACATATCTGCTAACGAAAACTAAGTAAAAAATTTTAATTAAACTAAATTCAAAATGCTTTACTGTACAAGAATTACATGATTTTGTTGACAAAGCTGCTAATTAATCTATTTTCATGTAGCACGCGTATTTGATTTAAGGCGAGAATACACATGCAAGTAAAATAGCATGCCAGTGTCCAGTAGCTTGTATGCTAACTACTTGTCCTTGGACTACCAAAAATACACATGCTAGTAAAATAGCATGACAAAGACGTCATTCACACACATTTCGACACGACTTGCATGCTTTTATCCCTCCCCACCCCCACCCGCTCGACGAAATCGCACTACTTGCACAAAAAAATCAAACGTCTTGCGATCTACTAGCGTGCTATCTCCTGGTGTGCTTTTTAACTGGCAGCCAGAGTCACACATGCAAGTAACACGCATCTTACAGTGCCTGGCATGCTTCTATGCGTGTAACACGCATGTGTATTCTCGCCTCTAGTTTGGGTTGGCTAAAAGTCGAGTCTTATTTTCAGGAGAGACTAAGAGCGCTTTCACACGAGAATACTGTATGCGAGATTCGCGTATCCGAGATACAGGTTAAACATACATTCAAATGGACCTGTTCACACGGCACGAGCGACGCATTCAGTATCGCGATTCGGAATTTCTGCATCCCGGCAACTCAGCCGCCGGACGCTGAATGCGTATGCCGCATACAAAATTACCATTACGATATACGGACCTGTTCAGACATGGATACTTTTGCAACGGAGAAGATATCATAGACGCAGGATATATTCCAGTATAAATTGAATTTACTACGCGCTATAGTGATGAACCTAGAACCTATGCACGGCATTGCGACTATTTTAGTACTAATTGAAGAAATACGTGAATTCGATGTAGCAGTCAAAGTTTTCGATCGCGATTCTGTATCTCGGATACGCGTGTCTCGCATACAGAATCCTCATGTGAAAGAGCCCTTAATATAGCGCAAATCCTAACCTCAATCGTTTACGTTGGTGGTGGGAAAAAATAAATGCTAAAAAATGGTTTTACGCATGGCCCTCCGCTCGCTCCGGGGGCGCAACCAAACAAAGCTAGCCCAAGGCATGCCCAAAATCAAGGAAACAACATTTGCATTTTTAGCATTTGCGCTATATTTAACCGCTCTTTTATTTTCCAATAACAGAAATGTGCAACGTTTAGCAACCTTGACAAAGACCTCCGTGTCAGTGGGTCACTGTGTCAAATGTCATTATTTTCACGTTGCAAGTTTCATTTTCAGGGGTTTGCTTTTCACTTGAGCAAGTAGTAAGGTATTTTAGTGATTTTACCTACACATGTTTAAACATAAAACTCGAACTTTGGAGACGCAAATGTGGTGGAACTTCAAATTTTCTTGGTTCTATCTCAACCAGAACTGCTCAAACTACTCTATAAGACATGCCCTGAAGGAAAAAAGAAAATTTGCAAGATGGACAACCTATAAATTATTATCTTTTTCCATGCAAATTGTAATAATTTAAAGTTTTTAATAATTTGTATATAAAAATATTCACAAAACGAATGATAGTCGTATTTACTAAATACATTTCAGATGTGTGTCAAATGTGATATTTGGAAAAGGCTATTTGATGCCAAAATTGTCCTTAAAATACCATTTCTGAAATAAACATATACCATCGATATTAGAAATATTTAATAAAAATTTTTATCAAAAAATCGTTAATATTTCAATGATCCTCACTTTTTTTTAAAGAAAATTTAAAAAACAAATCGATTAATACCAAAATTTTTCTAAAAACCCATGGCTTTTAACCGTGTGATGGGTATACTTTTCTTCATGTCTTCATCTATGGAAGTGATTGATTGATGTTTACAAAACTTATGCGCGGGATCAGTAACTGACACATAATTTGTAAATGCGGCTGGTGGTTCCTTTGACTAGATTCAGTTTGACAAAATGTGCTTGATTAATCCATAAAAAATAATATTTCTGGTAATAGTATACTTTAACTTAAGGTTTTAGCATAATTTTGAATAAAGTTATCGTTCATTTTATCTTAAAATAGATAAATATCAATGAGAAAATATTATGACATCTACACTACTGTGGAATTATCGCTGTGGTCTTTCACTTCACGATAATTCACCGCCGAATTACCGGCCTAATTTAGCGAAAATTCCAGTGCTGCTCTTAAGGGTTTTTTTTATACATGAGGGAAATATTAACTGTAAGTTTTGAAATTGACACGCTTTATGTGAGACATTTCTGTTTCACTTTCTAATGAGTGTGTTTTTCATAATGATCTGAAAATGGGAAACTGTATAGCCAAAAACGAGATACACATAATATAACGGCTAAACTTTCTTTTAGCTGAAATGGGTTATGTAAAAACTGTGTTTTTGTTTGTTTATAAAACGTCTGTCTGAACATAGAAACACAAATTTTGTTTTTCGGAAATGCGTCATTTCCGTTTTCCAGACTTTAGATTAGCTGAAATCGGTTACATAAAAATTAGTTTTTGTTTAATATTCTAGACATTTATTCACAGCCCAGGAATCAAAGATTTTTCCGGAAATGCATCATTTCTTTTTTTTTTTTAATTTTTTTTTTCACAATTTGTTTTTTCAATTCTTTATTTTTTAGTTTAGAATAGCTGAAATCGGTTACATAAAATAGTATATTAAGATACTAGTTTTAAAAGACCATATTTTATCGCACGAGCAAGAAATTAGGAAACGACCCGCTGCGGGGAATTTCCTAACGTGCGAGTGCGCTAAATGTCTTTTAAAACGTGTATTTTATACCATCTTTTTCTATTTTGCACGTTTTTTAATGAAAAACATTAATTTATTCAAGTCGCGATCAAAAGTTGAACGGCCATCTTGTCACTTTTGACGTCTGTATTTAAGGAATCCCATTCAAAACGGTGTCGAAATATTTGCTAGCGAGCCTTGACATTGAACAATTTTGTTAATATCATAGCAACCAGTCAACAAAAGTAGTCTCGAAAAGAGCTTCTTTTCGACACTACTTTGCGTATCGAAAAGACTTCTTTATGATACCAAAATAGAAAAATAAGTTTTACCTTAGTACTTGAGACATTTATTCTAATCGCAAGAACTAAAAACTTCTCTCCGGAAATGCGTTATTTTCGTTTTTCAAAAAAATGCTTATTAAAAAAAAAGAAGTCTTGTACGTTATATTATGTCCCGCAAAATTAAAATGTAATTTACAGCGTTTCTAGTATAAATTAACGAGTCTTACTGAATTTCAGTTTAAAAAATGCTAATTTCTCAGGAAATGTTAATGAAAATAATTTTTAAGTATGTGTCCATCAAACAATACATCCCTATTCGCAACATCCAAGATGCCTTTGCTACAACAGCTCTCCATTTCAGATGACATTGGACAAATTAAGTATAAAATTCCACTGACATAAAAATCGTACATTTAAAACGACAACATATTCAAATTGCAAAATTAAATAAGCGCGCTACGCGCGCTTACAGACACCCGACTGAGACGAACTAGCCCAAGCTAACCCAAACTAACCCAAGCTAACCCAAACTAACCCAAGCTAACCCAAACTAACCCAAGCTAACCCAAATTAACCCAAACTAAACCAAGCTAATCCAAACTAACCCAAGCTAACCCAAGCTAAGCCAAACTAACCCAAATTACAAAGCTCAAAGCTAAACAAGCGCGCTTCGCGCGCTTACCATAACTCCAGCTAACCCAAACTTCAAATTGCAAAATTAAATAAGCGCGCTCCGCGCGCTGTCAGTGACCCGACTAAGACAAACTAACCCAAGCTAATCCAAACTAACTAACAAATTGCATAATTAAATAAGCGCGCTCCGCGAGCTTACAGTGATCCGACTAAAACAAACTAACTCAAACTAACCTAAGCTAACCCAAACTAACCCAAGCTAATCCAAACTAACCCAACCTAATCCAAACTAACCCAAATTACAAAGCTAAACAAGCGCGCTTCGCGCGCTTACCGTAACTCAACCTCCAAATTGCAAAATTAAATAAGCACTCTTTGTGCGCTTACCATAATCCAACCTGACCCAAATTGCACAATTAGTTTACTTTAAATTAAAGTTATTTAAATTAAATTAAATTTTCTTGAAAAACGGAAATGACGCATTTCCGGAAAAGTTATTAGTTTCTGCGATTAGAATAAATGTCTCAATTACTAAGGTAAAACTAGTTTTTATGTAACTGATTTTTAGCTATTCTAAACTAAAAAAAAAAAAAAATTAAAATTAAAAAAAAAAGAAATGATGCATTTCCGGAAAAAAAATTGATTCCTGGGCTCTGAATAAATGTCTAGAACATTAAACAAAAAGTAATTTTTATGTAACCGATTTCAGCTAATCTAAAGTCTGAAAAACGGAAATGACGCATTTCCGAAAAAAAAAATTTGTGTTTCTATGTTCAGACAGACCTTTTATAAACAAACAAAAACACAGTTTTTACATAACCCATTTCAGCTAAAAGAAAGCTGAGCCAATATAACATAGGCCATAGTATTTATAATCGGATATCAAATTTAATTAAAAGTATTTATTAGTAAGGCAGACTTACCAGGGAGATCAGTTAAACATCGATCATCATCCCTACTGCTACTCGCAAGGGATACGAGAGTAACGCTTGCCAATGAAAGCCACAACCAGTTCATGATAATATGCTTCTCTTTCTACAACAAAGAAAAAAACACATTAAATAATGACTTCATTAAATTGTATAAATTCAATAAATATCTTCTTCAAAAATCCTCAAAATGCAATGATTTACGATGATCGCTTAAATCTATTAAATAACAGTTATAAATCTATTAGCTAGAGAAACGTATCGCATAGTATCTATTCAACGGGCGCGTTGAGTAATTTGAAAACATGTTGGAAAATTAGCCATTTCAATCATTAACGTACATGTAATACAAAACAAAATTAGTTTTGAATGAGAGTTAATAGTTTCTTTTTAGGAATTTTGATTTTGCTCTCACAACCATTCTACAGGTCAGTGAGTTCCAACAAAACTTGTAGATACTATTTATATGATATTATATTATCAACAGATTCCACGAGTCACAGAATACTAAAAATGTCATATCAGACAATGCCCATTTTCATTTTAAACCTCTCCGCATACAATTTTAATTCTCTTTTACCTCCGGCCTTCCCTACTCTATATAGCAATACTTTCTCCTAAATATTTATTTATTTATTTGGAATAGGTACAGATACAATATCCAATTACAAAGTACACTGAGAATACAAATATGGTTAAGTTATACATCTTAGCCAAAATTATATAATTTAAAATTTACAGTTTTGATTAAAGAATGGCTTTAAAAACATTTAAACTAATACCCAAGAAAATTCTGCTACGATAGCATTTTCTTTGCTACTACTAAATATATCGCAGTCTGATAGGCTGTTAAGTAATCTACAAGCTCTGTACTTATATGAATTCATATAACGTTTGAATGGGGAATATCCTGCAAGTGAAAGGTACTTGAAGCTCTTGTATTATACTTAAATACTTAGGCACGTTAAAGTTAAGCCGTTCCAAAAAACTCCGGATTGTCAATATCACTTCTTATTGTTTTCCAAGATATAACAAATCAGCTATTTGCCGTCTCTTTTCGAGGGCAAACAAAGCATATTGTTCCCACAAACTATCTTTTGTGATAAAAAAAAAGTAAGTCCCAGTATCCTTAAAATTTATCTAGCTATAAGAGCTTTGGTCTGTATTTTTTCTGCACTGTTATTTGACAGCCACAGAATGGAGTCCATGCATACTTGACTACAATACACCAGATTACATCGTACAAATGTTACATAATATAATATATATACACCTCACACTCGAGAATCATCCGGTGTTCCGTACCAAAAAAAAACGATACATTCTTGATGCCCTAACACAAATTAATTCCACATGTCTATTAAAAGTTAACAAGCTGTGGAAGGTAACCCCCAAATCTTTAATTACTTCACCCCTGGCCAATCCCTTATTCCGCATCCCATAAACAAATTCTATTGACTGTTTCTGTTGGGTGTATGTTACAATTGAACGTTTGTTAATATTAAAATACAACTTATTGCCAAAGGACCAAATTACGAGTTCATTATACAATGTTGTCAAGCATTGATATTTCCTTATAAAGTTCGCACACTCTTCCCGTGAAGCGATATTGTGCTAAATCAATCCGAACCGTCCTCCCCTTGTGTAGAACCAAACGTAAACCGTTGGAAAGTTATCGCAGGCACACATACCGAAACACACAGGCAAATTATTTTTGTTTGCATAATTTTTCAACGTTTTAGTATATTTTAACATCCTAACGTCACGGCGAATAAATATTATTTGATTTTTTTTCGCGAAACAATGGTTTCAACGTGATATGGATGTAATATGTACCTATTCTAAAAACATTAATTCCGTATAATTAAATCTACCTATATTGTTTGCTAATAGGTCAGCACCGCATGTCCTGAATTTAGCCACAAATATTTAGATTTTTTTCGTTAATATAGCTCGAAATATTATTTAATGTTGAAAAACATGGTTTGAGCGAAAAAAATTGTGTATTAAATTTGTGTGTGCCTGGTGTTTCTCTGTGGTGGTTTACGAAATTGAGATTGATTTCTTGAAAATTGCTTAAAGTAGACTTTTCAAACAAAAAAATCACCAATTTGGCACTTTCAATCGGATCGATGCGATTTTCTTTTTCTAAAATGCTGATAACTGAGAATATGTGTTGAAGGGCCGAGGTAGATCCATTTTTCACAATCGGCACAGAGGCTCTATTAGATATTTATTTGCCTTTCTTGAGGTTATAACACACAAATCCAAGATCATTGACAGATCACTGACTGATTACGAATGGATTGATAAAGAAGGAAAATTAGAATTTACCTGGTTCGTTGATGATCAATTACCGGAAGCGTATGATCATGTGATCATAATAACAGATGTTCCAGGGGAGAAGACTGGATTCAGGTATATTTACTAATCAATACATTCATAATACATTACGAAATAAAAAATATTAGTACCTAGGGAAAATGTCTTCAATTCATTGTAGAAAGTTAAAAAGCAGCTTAAATTCAACCTGTTCAGCATAAGGCACAATAAATACAAAACAAAACTATTTACATAATAGTTAAAACGCCTAATGTTGTAACGTGCGGCTTTCCTTCAGCATCAGCATTTTAAGATTCTTTACAGGCGTAGACGGCTATATCAAAATCGGCCTCTCCTATTGGTTGATCCATCTCGTATTACAATATGTCTTCGTGATGCAATCAATTTGTCGCAAGAGCTCTCATGGTCGAGAGGTGTAGATAGTTGGGTCCTACCTGGACGGCATGGGTTCAAGATTGTTTCTAAACAGTGTTTTTCTTGATTTTGGGTATGTCTTGGGTTAGTTTGGGTTAGTTCTTGGTTAGTTTTCTTTTGTTGAACCCTCGTAGCGAGCGAAGCGAGCGGAGGGCCATGCGGAAAGACTAATAGGAGAGGCCGATTTTGATAAAGTCATCTATGCATCAAGTTAAAACTTAAAGTTTAAGCAAGAGTTCTCCTTGACTTGACTAAATGGCGGACCTGCCGAACAAATGTTTGTTCCCTCTATTCACGCAGTTCATTTCATTATTTACTTTACTACCACTCGCTGTAATTACCTCTACCGACCGGTGAATGCAGTGCTGGAAGCGGATTGCAGTTGCCTTCTACCGGAAATTCAAAATTAGGACCGTTAGTTTTCTGTAACGGTTTGTGGTACCAACGTGCGTGTCGTTCAGGAACTTCATTCTTTTGTGTTGACATCGCGGGAATTGTGATTTACCTTTGTATGTTTCCCTAAGGAATGGTGGGTCGAATGGTTGTTTCCGTTTGGCTAGGTCCAGTGGTCATGTTAGAAGTTTTTTGCTGGGACTTTTCTGACCGACCAATTTATGGTCTCAAGCCTGATTTTGATTACGTTGGTTAGTTTCGTTCGTTAGTGCTTGAAACTCGCCCCATAGCCGGGATTTAATGCTGCCTTAAGTAGGTGAGTGAATTGATTTTTTTTGTCTACTA
Source organism: Pissodes strobi (assembly GCA_016904865.1). Taxonomy (NCBI): domain Eukaryota; kingdom Metazoa; phylum Arthropoda; class Insecta; order Coleoptera; family Curculionidae; genus Pissodes; species Pissodes strobi. The sequence goes on along the minus strand of MU185040.1, from coordinate 68,568 downwards.
TGAATGCCGCCATTTTGGGACGCTCACGTGGATTCTACATGCAGAACCTTGAATATTTTGATGTTCTACAGGGTTCCACCGTAGGGGTACACTTTCACCGTAGAGAGAGTTTCATTTACTAGCCCTTAAAGCTCAGTCATTAGGTCACGCCAGTCTGATCTCTGGATTGTGAATCATCCAGGACACCGTTAGAGTCCTTCTTTGTTGGAGGAACTTTATGGTTTTTGTCCCTATTCACCTGGAAAACAACCGAGAAGCCACCAACTGAATGTGAGCTATCTTATTTATATTTGTTACTACCCTTTTCTCTCCTTTATACTAAAACAGAGTTTTATCCACAATATCGAAACAGAATATTTGCACTCGAACCTCGTTTCGCTAACCATGTTAGCATCATGAGGAGATGATTAAAACTCGATAATTTTCTTAGCTCTGATTAATCAGTTGAAACTTAAAATTTAACTTATTTTATTCTTATAAAACAAAATCTAGATTCAGCTTGCTTTGTTCTTGTCAGTCGATACCTTCAATATTTTTAACAGGCCGAAACAGGCTCGTAGTTTCTTAAAATAATCGAATATAATTTCACGAAATTTGCGACGAGTAACGCGAAATATTATCGATTTATTCAGGAACCTTATTAGGGAGCTCTCGCTTCCTTTCGGTAGATTTGGCGTTGTGTTGCCTAGGTCCTGGTCTAGTTCTCTAGTCTCTAAGAAGAGTGCCTTCATGGTCAGATAGTCTGGGTAATAATTGAGTAACGAAGAGAACGTCCAATCTACTGATTTAATTTTAGTCGACTGCCCAAGGTATCATTTATTATTGGCGTACCTAATTTTAATTATAAACATAATTAGTTTGTAGGGCGGTACTGTGACGTCAGATGATGGTTTGCGCCTAAATAATAATCGAACCAGATCTTTTATTTATGTTGCTTGAACTGTGATTTTCTAAAGTAAGAATTTATATTTTTAATTAGTTCAATTTGTTTTTAACACCGTTTATATCGCGTAATATTTCTCGTTAGCCACCACAAGGTGATCACGTTCAAATGAACCAAGGAACTTAATTGTTATTGGAAGCTTTTTTCCACTCAAGATACATAATAAAATCGGCTTTTAATTGAGCGAGATAATTCAGATAATTGTTTCTTTTTTATTTACCTTCATGTCTGAAGTAACTGAGTAAAATTTCTGACTATTAACAGTAGACAGTTCTAGTCGCAATATTTAGAATAGCGCATAAAATATAGGAAAAATCGTCATCTGATTGTTCTGTGTTCTGTATTGAGTAATAAACAAACTTTCTATTTACTGAATTTGCCTGTGTTTCTATTTACTGAATTTGCCCGTGATTCTATTTACTGAATTCGCCTGGATTACTCGAATCATGACGATTAAAGAAGGTGGGTACTCTAATTTAATTCATTTGCACTTTATGTTTGAAATGTTTCGGCTTCATTGACTTGCTATAGTTACTACAGTTTAACCTTGACTTTGTCGTTAATCATTAGTTTTTTTGGGTTTCACTTTTTAATTTTTAATACTGTCCTACTTACTTGCCTTTTCTTATTAAATTAATTCACGATTGATATTTTATTTCTCATTTGTTCGGATTGGTTAAATTGAAATCAACTTAACCAAATCAATTTCAAATTTATTTAAGTAAAATTTTCTCTTGGTAGTTGCGAAGCCTATAGGCTAAAACGAGTGCCATATTTCAGCTTTGGGGTATTTCTTGCTTGTGCCTTCTTCTACAAGCCCGTGGCGCCTTATAAATACCCACCCTACTCTCCGGCATTAGAGCTAGGCCTATTTACCCGCTTTGAAGACGACTCGCTCTAGCTTACTCATCTGTACTTAATTCACTTAATTTTAAATTCTTCTTATTTGATATTATTCACCCTCGGTCCCTTCTAAGCCGAAGTGAAGGTCCGCGCTAGTTAGAGGAAAAGAAAAAGCGTGCCAATGTTTCAGATATACAAGACGAAGAAGGAGCTAAAAACGACAAAAGAGAGCCAGAGTTCCTGTTCAATGACTCGGTAACGGATGAAGATGATTGAATAAATTTGAATACAAACACGAAAATCAATAAAAAATACATTTTTCACTTATACTATAATCAGCTTCCTTTTGTTACAAAACAAATAATTATCATGCCGCATGCCGCCAATATAGTTTTTCACCTATTATTATAAAATCTCATAATTGCTATACAGGCCAATTAATGCACAAAACAGGCTTCCTTTCCTTATCCCCTCTACCCCTTGGTTATTTGGATTGACGTTGGCCGTGATGTGTTCTGGCATTTGTTTGACAGGTTTTTTACGTTTGCAGAAACATGTTCATATTAAAGGTCACATTAAGGCTCAGCGTGGCCAGGACATCATGCTGGACGAGTCTGTATGCTAATCTGTCGCGCTCACGTATTACTACATGACGTTTTTTTGCATTTTTAAAAAGCCACAATAAATTGGTTTACGTCCGGCCCGTCATTTTTTGTACAAGCAGCTCTATTCAGGTCCACTCAACATACTGTATAAATACCTGACAAGCTAGTTAAGTCACCACAACCTGTGGGAATTGGCCATTCAGCATGAAACCGAGCCCGTGTGACTGCCCAGTCAGCAGATGCACCGATGGGAACTAGATTTAAGTAATGTAATGTAATTTACCTCCTAAGATAAATTGTATGTATGATCATTATCTATTTAGCTATTGTCAAGTAAAGTCAAACTGTAGTTAGCTCCTAATAAATAATTTTTAAAAAGAGATTTTTGAAAGTTAAATACTTAAGTGGCGCAGTCGGTAGGATTGTGCGGTAGTGTTCATCAGAAAACGACCAGAATCTTCAGGCCAGATCCACTACTTGGGTTATCCAGCCCTTCAGCGCAATCAAAGGGACGAAGCTACAGCAGACCAGACAAACCAGCGAGAGAATCGGGAAGGAAGCGGAAACTACAGCAAACTGTAAGTGCCATTCCTTTCGTTTCCTTTTGACCCTCTGTATAAGGTACTCGGAAGGTATAGATAAGCAATTTAATTTTAATTTCAGTCTATTGGAGACAAATTTTCGCAGTCTATTGAAGACAATTAGTTTAGTGAATTAATCAATCAAAGAATTTTATTTTTATTTTTCAATCGAAATAAACGAAAAATAATAATTATTAAATTAAGGAAAAAATAATAATTTTATGAACGAATTAGACGATCTCGTAGAGAAACTAAATTCGTTAAGTTTCAAGAAAAACAGTACTGCAAGTACAATATTAGAATCAAGTAGTAATAGTACCGTAGGTACAGCGATTATAGACGAAATTATATCTAGTACTGCAAGCACAGATATAATTGGCAGCATGCCTAACGGAAACGAAGATAATCAAGTTAGAAATAATATGAATTGGAATCTTTTTAAATCCAAATTGGATAATATTAAGCGCTACGATGGCGATAGTAATACTTTAAACAAATTTATTTTAAAATGCGAGAACTTAATAAGATCTTATGCCGTATTAAACGATGATGAATTGAATCAGCATATTTTTGACTGTTTTCAGGAAAAACTAATCGGAAAAGCCGAAATTTTAGTAGGAAATAGATCCGAATTAACAAATTGGAATGATTTAAAATTAGCTTTAATACAATGTTTTGCTGATAGGAGAGATTTAGATTGTTAAGTACAAGAATTAACGCGAACGAGACCCTACAAAAGAGAACATTTATTAACTTTTGGTAGTAGGTTGCAATTATTAAGAAGTAGTGTAATACAACGTATTAGCAATGATAATACTCGTGCTCAAAATCAAAAACTTTGTCATATAAATCTATACGACAAAACAGCGCTTAACACTTTTATAGCAGGTTGTTCAGGAATTCTGAAAAATAATATGTATATTAGAAAACCAGACTCTCTGGAAGATCCTATGGGTTATGTAGCCGAATTTGAAAATTTTGAACGATTATATGGAAACTTTGGACAAACAGGAAATCCTAATAAAATAAATAACTCTATTAATAGACCATTTAATCATCAAAATCCCCAATATTTTCAGTCGCAGACAAACGCAAATTTCCAACCAAATTTTAATCGCGTGAACCCAAATTTTAGTAACCAAAATCAATCTAATATGTCTTTAAAACCTTCATGGCCCTCACAACCTATAAATATTCAACCGAAACAAATGCCGACCAAACGTTATCCAACCAATCGAGAAGTATTTGGACCACCTCGTAATGTATTCAAGCCAAATCAAACTCCACCAAATCAACTTCCAAAACCAACTCCTATGTCAATTGTATCTAGAAATACAAATGGATTCACCAAAATAAATCCCCAAAATCATACCTTTTCTAGACCAATTAATCAATATCAAAGGCAAGTTCAACCATATCAAAACCCAAAATACGTTTTCGAAGAACTTTATTCAAATGAATTCGAGGAAGATGAATCGAATAATTTCTCAAACTCATATTCCGATACGTATTGTGACGAAATTCAATATGAAGAACAAAATCCTATAAATATCAATAATCAAATCGATTATGACGATAATGCCCAAATAGAACAAATTCACGAATTATCTGTAAACGATAATAATGAAAATTTTCTAGACCCAGGCCCATCAAAACCACAAGCCTGACGGAAATTAATATTTCTTCTAGTAACGCTTTACCATATATACAACTCGAAAACCCGAAAATAAAATTATTAATCGACACAGGCAGTTTTCGTTCTATTCTAAGACCTACAGTGGCTGAACAATGTTTCCCACAATGTATTTATCGTTCTCAAAATATTATCAAAACCGCCATACCCAATTTCAAGCCGATATTCCAATTTTTCTAAAATATGGTAACAATCACGAAATCAATTTTATTCTTTTTGACTTCCATGACTTTTTTGACGGAGTTAGAGGACTAACTGACTTAAAGAACATGAGTCTAAATATCGATCTAATTCATCAAAGATTGATTGGACCTGATATCGAAATTCCATTCAAATATAGAGAAAATTTGGAAACAGATTTTTCCATCACTCTTAATCCAAAGGAAAAAGTACTAAAGAATATTCCAGTTAATATTTATGAAGGCGATATTATTGTAAAAGCAACACAGCTAGATAAATTAGTAATTCCACCCGCACTTTCTCGTGCAAATAACGGATTTGCTATTCTAGAAATTCAAAATCCCTATGATAAATATATAACTGTAAAATTTAAAGAACCATTAAAAGTCGAACCGTTTGAACAAAATCAATTCGAATTATTTAATTTCGAAACGTTTACGCAAAATAAAAAACACAATCAAGAAAATAAAATGTTCAAAAATAATTTAATTCGTACGCAACATATGAACCCGGAAGAAAAGGAAGCGATTTCCAAGTTATGTAAAGAATTTTCTGACATATTTTATCAAAACGATGAAGAATTATCTTTCACATCCAAAATTAAACACGAAATTAGGACAACGGACGATATCCCTGTACACACCAAGTCATATCGATATCCATTTGTTCATAAAGAAGAAGTAAGACGGCAAATAAATGAAATGCTCGAAAAAGGAATAATAAGACCATCCAGTAGTCCTTGGTCATCACCCATCTGGATTGTTCCAAAAAAGGTCGATGCTTCTGGAAAGCAGAAGTGGAGAATTGTTGTAGATTTTCGGAAAATTAACGAAAAAACAATTTCAGATCGATACCCAATCCCAAATATAAGTGATATTTTGGACAAGCTAGGATGAGCCCAGTATTTCTCTACACTAGATTTAGCTAGTGGATTTCATCAAATGGAAATGCATAAAAACTCAATCGAAAAGAGCGCATTTAGCGTAGAAAATGGACACTATGAGTTTTTAAGGATGCCATTCGGATTGAAAAATGCTCCATCCACTTTCCAACGAGTAATGGATGAAATTTTTAAGGACGTACAAAATAAAATTTGTATGGTGTTTATGGACGACGTAATCGTGATAAGCACAGGCCTAACAGAACATATTCAAAATCTGAAAATAGTATTCGAAAAATTAAGAGAAGCAAATTTAAAAATCCAGATAGACAAGTGTGAATTTTTGTGTAAAGAAGTAGAATTTTTAGGACACGTTGTAACACCCAACGGAATAAAACCCAATAAAAAGAAAATTTCTGCAATACAAAAATACCCCATTCCAAAAACACAGCGTGAAATCAAAGCATTTCTTGGTTTACTTGGTTATTATCGGAAATTTATAAAAAATTTTGCGAAGCTAACCAAACCATTGACACAGTGTCTCAAAAAAGATAGCAAGGTAGAACATACAAAAGAATTTGTTGATTGCTTTAACACTTGTAAAAATACGTTAACATCAGAACCAGTTTTAGCATACTCTGATTTTTCTAAACCATTTGAGCTTACCACTGATGCTTCAAATTTTGCTATATCAGGAATACTTTCACAAGAAAACCACCCAATTTGCTATGCATCTCGTACATTGAATCCAGCAGAAATAAATTACTCAACAATAGAAAAAGAACTTTTAGCTATTGTATGGAGTTGTAAACATTTCAGACCATACTTATTTGGACAAAAATTTGTAATATATACCGATCACAAACCGCTACAATGGTTGATGTCATTAAAAGAGCCAAACTCAAGACTAATGCGCTGGAGATTAAAACTAGAAGAATTCGACTATGAAGTAAAATACAAGAAAGGAAAAACAAATCAAGCAGCAGACGCACTTTCAAGACACCCTGTAGATATGAACGCCATAGAAACAGAATCAATATTTAACAATTTAGGCGACTCAGACGAAATCATAGAAGAATTTTTGTTACATCGAAGTGAAGAAGATTTACCTAATTTAGACAATCAAACAGTCGAAGAACTTTTGAAATTGAATATCAATGAGCCAAAAATAAAAATTATAAGCGATATTCAAATTCAACCACCAAAGATTCAATTACCAGTAGTTCAACCATCCACTGACAATGAAACAGTGCATACGTCAGCAGAAAACCCGATATTTGCAATACCAATATCCGAAAGACCGATCAATGAATATAAAAATCAAATAATAATCACCGACGGAGAAGTAGAAAATATTCAAATACGAAGAGAAAAAGTCTTTGAAAATAATAGGATGTATGTCACTATCTCTAATAGAAATCCAACACCTCATATCGTAAAATTACTAAAGGAAAATATAGACCCTAAACGAGTTTATGCAATTTTCTTTAGAAACGATTTATTAGCACGAAATTTTACTGTGACTCTACAAAATCTATTTCGAAACTCTGCATATAAATTAGTACATTGCACTACATTTCTAGAATACATTGAGAAGCTCTCTGATCAGAAAGAAAAGTTAGAAATGTATCATACGACTAAAACATGTCATAGAGGCATGAATGAAATGAAAGCAGCACTCAGCCGAATATTCTATTGGCCAAGAAAGTCTATAGATATAGAAAACTATATAAACAATTGCGAGACTTGCCAAAAGAATAAGTACGATAGAGATCCACCAATAATCAAATTTAACCTCACTCCAACAGCCTCAAAACCATTTGAGCACATTCATGTGGACACTTTCAGAATCAATAGCGAAGCTTTTGTCACCGTTATCGACTCATTTTCTCGATATGGACAAGCCTACCCTCTTAAAGCTATTACCGGAGTAGAAGTGATAGAAAATTTATTCAATTTTATAACACATAACGGACTTCCATTAAAAATTACCGCCGATCAAGGTACCGAATTTAAAAACAAGGAATTAGAAGATTTTTGTAAAATGTACAAAATCGAATTACACTTTACTACACCCAAAAATAGTAATTCAAATTCCCCTGTTGAGAGATTTCACTCATCAATTATAGAAAGTTATCGTTGTTTACAGGAAGACCATAATAATCTAAATACGGAACAATTAATCAAACGAGCCGTTATGGGATATAATAATTCAATACATAGTGTTACGAAATATACCCCATTCGAAATTATCACAGGACATATAAAATCAATAAATCCGTTCGATCTTAATGATAATATGATAATTTCAAACTATGTACATGTACTCATAAAGAAACATCGAATAAGCTCTATGAACGTATAAAAGAAGTCAACGAGCAAACTAAACAGGACATAATCGAAAAGCGAAATGAAACAAGAAACGAACCCCCGGATTTTCAATCGCAAAAAATCGCCTATATAAAAAATAAACAGCGAGGAAAAATGTATCCTAAATTTAAGAAAGTTAATTTAAAAGGTCAAACAGACATCAAAATAAAAACAAATAAAACATCATATCATAAGAGTAGCGCTAGGAAACCTAAAATTAAAATGAAACAATCTTTTCAGGTTAACGATGCTGAAAAAGTTGAAGACTCTGTTCCTAGTACTTCACATAGGACTGACGATAGGAGCTGACATTCAAGTAACAAACTTAAATAACCCTATCCTTCCTATAAAATTAGGAAATTCTAGAATAGTATATAATAGACATACGTTTTTGCATTATATAGATTTAAGTTAATTAATCAATTAGATGATATCGAAAATAATTTCTTAATAATTAGAAATCATTTATTATTATCAAATGCTACGAATCATATTTCTTATCATGGCTTAGCGGAAAACTTACTTGTAAGAACAGAATATTTAATTCAAATCGCGAGTAATAAATTACAAAATTTACACCCACATATCCGAAAAGAACGAGGATTAATAAATATTATTGGAAAAGCAAGTAAATGGCTATTTGGTACGTTAGATTCGGAAGATAGTCAACGATATGATGAAGCAATAAATATTTTGAATACAAATCAAAAACAAATTGCCAATGAAATGAAATTGCAAAATTCACTCTCAAAAAATCTAAGAAAGAATTATAACAACACGATTATTACTCTTAGCAAAAATCAAGACAAACTTCAACTTGGTTTAAAAGCGCTTCGCAATACAATGGAACGAGAAATAAAGTCCTTAGGAGATTATCTTAGTTTTCAAGGCATTCTTACGCAATTAAATTTAGATTGCCAAAATGTAATTATGTTTTTGGACAACTTAGAAAACGCTATTATGTTTGCAAAAATAAACGCTCTTCATAATAGTATTCTTTCAAGTTCTGACTTAAATGAAATGTTAAAATACTTAACAAAGATTTACAGAAAAAATTAAATTCCAAGGTTCCAAAATATATTGTCTTATTATCAATTTTTTGGTACGCAAATAACTTTTTCAAATTCAAAGCTTATCTTTGCTATTCATGTACCGATACTGAGACCCGAACCTTTTACCTTTTTTCATATTTACCCAGTAATCCAAAATCAAATGATATTTATCCCAAAATATCCTTACCTGGCACAAAATGAAGAAAAGAAACAATTTTCCAACAACGTTTGCCCGACCGTTGAAGAAACGTACTTCTGTCTGGAAGAATTTCACCCTCGTGACGAATGTGTCAACAGTTTATTGATGAACACACCGACAGCCGACTGTCCAACTTTCAAAATCAACATTGAAGAAGCAATCGTAGAACAAATCACGAAAGAAATGGTTCTAATCCTGCCAATTAAAGCCGAAAAATTATTAGCCAAATGTAGCAGCGATCAATATTTGCCAATCGAACAATCAGCTCTAGTCAAAATACCTGAAAGCTGCGAGATCCAAATCAATGGAAGAAAATTCCTCAATGATGTGAAACTTCAAGAAGGAAAACCATTAATCCTGCCAGAAATCAAACTGTCTGCGATAACGCACGAAACTATTTTGGAAATGCCAAATATAACCAAAATTAATCTTGACGAAATATATCGCCTCAAGGATGCAGCCAATCAGCTGACTTCGTTTAGTATTGACAGCCAGCAACCCCAAAATACGTCATTTTACATTACCCTTGTGTTTTGCTCCCTAATTATTATAATTCTAGCAATAACACAAAGAAGAAAAATCTACCAGTTATGGAGATCCACCCAAAATAAGAAACCTAGGGATGAAGAAGAAGCCACACCCATGGAAAGCATTCCTTCGAAAAAACACTCCGTAATTTTCGAATCTTAAGGATGGAGGAGTTAAGTCACCACAACCTGTGGGAATTGGCCATTCAGCATGAAACCGAGCCCGTGTGACTGCCCAGTCAGCAGATGCACCGATGGGAACTAGATTTAAGCAATGTAATGTAATTTACCTCCTAAGACAAATTTTATGTATGATCATTCTCTATTTAGCTATTGTCAAGTAAAGTCAAACTGTAGTTAGCTCCTAATAAATAATTTTTAAAAAGAGATTTTTGAAAGTTAAATACTTAAGTAGCTCGAGCATATCGTTTTTTTTTTTAATTTTTTTACCTTTCCGTACATTTACTTCCACCGCGCAGACCGTCAGATAAACACACTCAAGGATGAGCGACACGTGGGGCGTATATATATACTATCAATATCTAACGCGCTCGATTATTTTTATTGCAGTTTTTTTTTAAGGCTCTCCCCTCCAAGCTCACCGTTAAAAATTAATACATTATGTGACTTTTTCCTTCTTATTATAATCTTCTTCAAAATCCAAAAGGTTTCCGCCACGCTCGAGAATGCCGCCGTTTTTTGCTGCGTGGGCGTGGGCTCGCCTACTATCAAGTAATCGGTTTCTCTAAAAAATAATCACTTTTCGAGATAAATGTAAAAACCTTGATTTTTTTGACCTAGAAATCGATGTATTTTACTTTTTCCTTGAAAAGTTAATTTTCACTATATTTTCGAAACATAAGCATTCCCCATCGAACTGTCGCATGTGGTCTCAGTTTTTTCAATCCCTTTTACTTTTTTCAGCACTAGAACGACCCAAAGTGACCCCTTATCGTAATTGATAATGTATAAAAATGGTACTGGGTTCGCCTGTTCGCCAATTATTACTGACTCCAGACGTCATTTGACGCATCTTGCATGAATAGAGCCACAATTCGAATGCACAGAATTTCTTTAACCGTTTTGTTTGCAAATCCATGTTTAGTATATTATAAGAATAGAAGGCAGGAACTATATTGTATACAAAGTATTTTTATATAGAGTTGTTCAGGACAAGGTTGTAAGGAGATGCAGAGGAGGAAAGAGGTTCTAAATAAAAAATATCGTGAGAGATGTCATTAGTCTCTTTGGGATCGGAATCCCAAAACATTAGCATTAATCCGCATTTTATACATTTATAGATGGAAAGAGATTTTAATAGAAAACATGTCAAGTGGATGAACCGATTTTAATCGCAACATTTTAACAAATCAAGTGCTATTCTTGACGTCATGTTTGGTTTTTATTCTTATTGCATACGCCCACAATCCATTGTTTTCCTCGAATGATTGCATCACGAGCTTAATTACTTTAGACAAAACAAAATTCTTTTTTCTTCAAACGTCAGTAAATCCGTCATTACTCGACTGTGTAGGCGGCAGTGAAGTTTCGTTTTTCCTCCGCCGGAGCTTTACTTTTCACTTTTCCGCCGGCGGAGGTAAAAGTGTTATCATAGCAACATAGATACAATGCAAACAAACATCAAAATAAGCGTCAACAACTCAAGAGTTATTAAACTAAAATTTGTGTTTATCACTCAATGTGTGACTGCATTTCTAAAAATCACTAATTTAGGAACAAATTGGTTATTATTTAATTGAACTTACTCAATAACTGCTTATCAATACGGAATTAAAACGCAATCGAAGACGAAATTTTAAAAATATAATTATTGTTGACAGTGTCCACTGACAGCTTTATGTTACATTACTATAGCAACAACCTGAGCCTATTCACCGACACCGCACCGGTCTAAGCCGCCTTGCGAACCCACTTATCTTTAATAATAATTATTATTACTATTATAAAGAGACTTTTTGCATTAATTTGTCGACATTTGAAGAAAAAACAGCATATTTTATTTGGAGGAAAAGTTACTTTTCATGGCTTGCTCTCTATTACCAGCCTCACTCCGTTCGGCTGTTAAACACGAGCGCGCCACGAAAAGTATTACTTTTCCTCCATATAAAATAATATACTATTATAATAGATAGACATGTAAAAATATAGGAATTTCTGTAGATTCGTGTAGATTATATTTTAATGCAACAATATGTTACGCAGCAAAACAGCAGTGTTTGATTTAGATGTAATCGAGGTCCAGACTGAGGCAAAAAAATGTTACAAATTTGGAGCTCTTCAATTTTGACCCGTTTACCTCTTTCCATTGACATACAGTTTATAATTATCCAGAATAATAATGAAATAACCTATGGATTAATCACTGTAGCGTAGCATAAGGTGTAAACTACGTGCACGGTCGTTTTCACAGTATCTGGATCGATCAATGAACTGAAACCACCTGATCCCGAATCAGACCAGCTTTTGCCGATGGCACGCAGCCGCAGGAGATCCCCGCATTTTCCACGGGGATTGTACTTTAACTTAAGTTAGCTTAACTGTCGAGTGGAGCTTTCGCCTATCGGTAGTAATCAGAAAGTAATTGACGAACGACTAAACGAGTATGTGGGTGTAGTGAGTAGTATGCTGACTGAAATTGTGAGGTAAAGGAATATATATCGCTTTTAAGATGCGTCAATCAACACTGATTGGATTTTTTTAAGCGGAAAGAACGAGGCTGGGAGTCTGACAGAGCTGGAAGTAAAAGTAAAGAGCATTCTGGGACTTTCCGAGATACTAACAACTCTGACTGCAATGAAAGTATTAATGCTTATTACAATTACATAATTAGAATTTTTAATTGAAATATTATATCTATGGATAAACTGGTTTGACTTAATGTAAATAACGTTCATCGTCGTGTTTGTGTTTTTTATTCGTTTTTCCTACATTCCAATTCTTAAACATAAATATATTGGTCACAAGGGACCCCACGACCTTTTTGCTTTTTAACGATTTTAACGACTTTTAGGCGTGGCACTCCGAAAATTTTCCGCCTTCAGTGAGGAGCAACCGGCGTTGCAAGCGGTGTTCATCTGCAGAAAAAAAAAGGAACCTAAACCTGAAAAGGAACCTTCTAGGATGCCGAGCATTATATAAGAAGCTAAAAAGAATCAGTCAAGAACACACTTAGGCAAATATGTACAGGATTATCATTTATATTTCGCCACCTTATACAGGGTTTATTTTTGTAGATAGAAAAAAATACTAAATACCAAAGTTGTATGGAGTTCAGGGAACTTCCTAGAAAAAATAATTTTAAGTACATGTGTATATACAAGATGAGTCAGAAACGAGTGGCAAATCAAATTTCGATTTTTTTAAATGGAGCGCCCGATTATACTATGTCAATAATGGAAACCGTGCCCACACTCAAAATGAGTATCATAGGCAATTTCCCGGTAGAACCGTCCCAACACGAAGCGCAATAGAATATATAGTAAACAAATTTGAAGAAATCAAAAGTTTAAATAGAAAAAGAAGAACTAGAAGTCCAAACGAAAACCTTGATCTAAGTGTGTTGTTATTCTTTACAGATAATAATTATTAGTTTTTCTATATTTAGTATTATATCTGGTTCATTTTATTGTAGAATACCCTGAAAGATCAATTCCTGATGCAGTGACTTATTATCAAAAATCATTCGGAAAAATTCAACAAACTCTTCACCCATATAAATTTCTACCGGTTCATGGTCTCTCATGGCCGTAAACGACAAAGATTAATTTTTTGTCAAGAAATTTTAAGAAGGCGTTTGTTAAATCCTCTCTTTTCAAACAATATAATTTTTACAGATGAAGCTGCGTTTACTACTAGTGGTATGTTTAAGCGTCCTAATAAACATTTCTAGGCGATCCTCATAAAATTCAAGGACCACAAAGTTTAGATGTTTGACGTGGCATTGTAAAAAATAAAGTTATTGGACCAATCTTTTTCCGTGGAAGTCTTACTACTGTCAGATATCTACAATATCCGGAAAATGATATAGAACAGCAGTTAGATAACATTCCCTTAAACCAGAGATTTTCACTAATTTGGCAACAGGATGGCGCGCTAGTGCACAATGTTTTAAATGTACTCAATTTTTGAATCGGAACTATGACCTGTGGATTGGACGAAATGGACATATAAGTTAGCCAGCAAACAGTCCAGACCTTACGCCGCTTACATATTTCTATGGGGTTATCTTAAAAACAAAGTTTATAGGCCCGAAAATATAACTGTATTGGAACAGAAAATTAGGGAAGAAATTGTAATACTACACGAAAATCACCCTGATTTTATTTTTAACTCTATTAACCACAAATTATTACAGAACATTGAGAAATATTTCGCCAACCAAGGAGGATATGTGGAGAACTAGAATTTATATTTTTTATCTTTATTTGTCGTTTTTCTTTTTTTTATAGTTTCATTTAATATTTATCGTTCATAATAAAATATTTTCTTAATTTAAAATCATAATAATCATTTTCTACATTAACATCATAATGAGAAATAATATAAATAAATAAATTATTATTATTATTCAGATAAGGGGCAATTTTGTAGTCGAATAGCTCAGAAACTACCGATGCAAGTATACACATATCATACATTTATGAAAGGAGAATCTAAATATTCAAAAATATACCGGGCGTTCCATTTAAAAAAAATCAAAAATTTGGTACTCCACTCGAAAATTACTGAAATCCATACAACTTTTGTATTTAGTATTTTTTTTCTATCTGCAAAATTAACCCTGTATAAGGTGACGAAATAAAAATGATAATTTTTTGCATAATATTGAAAAATTTGAGAGAATGGGCATAAAGCTGGCTGTTTAATGTCACCGAGAATAAAGGAGGTCATTTAAAAGGTAGTTAATCCTATGGGTCTGCAAGTATAGGCATTGCAAAAATTTAGGGATGTTTGGGATGAAGCAGTTCTTATAAAGTGTAACACAAAAACCGAACTAAAAACAATCAGTAAACAAGAAGCTCAAAAATTAATATACCAGAACAAAAAAATCCTCGAATTAAAATTGTCGACATTGAAGAAAATCTCAGTAAACAGTGATAATTAGACAAAATCCACATTTGCAGCATGATGTGTGCATGAATGTTATATATAGACTATAGTAGTTAAAAAAATAAAACCAGGTACATGTGTAGTACGGAATGCGAGTAATCTTCCAGCTTATAATGGCAAGTGCCGCTTAGTGTATTTATACTAGCTATGCGTATTGTAGAGTATTCGAATATTTTTCGATGCTTAGATGTTTTCGGTGTGGTGAGTTTGGCCACAAGGCAGATGAATGTTAAAAATGATGCCAGATGTTTAATTTGTATGAATAAAAAACATGAAACCAAACAATGCGATAGTAAGAATACGTCATGTGTTAACTGCTTAAGGTCTAACACTGAGTACAAGACCAAATATCGCAGCGACCATTGTAACAAAGTTACTGAATTTTCTGATTTCTGCCCTACATGCTTTGTTTAATGTTTACCCTGTATTTTTACCTTTTCACTTTATACAATGCCCTCCGCTCGCAGCGGGGGACAACCAACAAAGTCTAACCCAAACTAACCCACGGCATACCAAAAACTAACGAATCCAAAAAAAAACTTGCAAGGGCCGGGCGTCGAATCCGTTACTTTGCATTCTAGAGCCTTGTCACTTCCACATTTCTGCTTTTCCCGAAGTCTCATACAAACGCGTGAAATGAAGAAATGTAAACATTGACGAACGGAGTTTGGGATCGAGGCTCCCGGTACCAACTAGACGATATTAACCAAACCGAGCCGCATCGCGCTGAATCGACAGAATCCACCAGGGTTCTCGAAGCAGCGGACGAGCCAATCAGCCGACCAGACCTTTCCTTTGAGGACTGCCGCCTGCCGCCACTACCACCAAATACTGTAAGCCGCCCAGCTGAAATCAGACAACCAGCCAGACCCACGCCGCTTCTTGCAGAATAACTAACACTAACCCCCGCTTGACCTGTCCGCCTTCGCTGCTACTGCATAGGTTATGTAGGTAACACTCTCTCCCACTCACACTTAATTTTTCTCGAAAACGAAGCAGGATATAAAAACAATTCAAGAAACAAAAGAGTTGTATTTTTAGCTGTTTGATACGAACAAAATATATAATGTTTAAAAAATAATAATGTCAATAATATTCGGTATGGTGCTCTTGGGACCCCACTAAACTTCATATTCCTAATATAATTAAGACTAAATGAGCCCCTTATCATTACAGACCACACTGCCAATTTTCAACAAAATCGGCCAAAGGATATTTAAGATATTAATAAAAACTGATCTTGGAAACTATGCATTTCCAGAACCGGATTCATATGAAAAAATATTCATGTTTTCTTGTGTAGAAACACCTCTGAAATTATTTGAACGGTATTTTCGGACACCCTGTAGAATGGCAACCCAAACTAACCCCTATATTTTTAATTGAAAATTTCGGAAATATTAAAAATTAAAATAGGTATGGAATAAACTTATACAATTATACAGAAAATATATTGGGATTACGCATTATTAAAACTATATATAATGCGTAGTTTCTATATGTATATTTTCCG
Source organism: Pissodes strobi (assembly GCA_016904865.1). NCBI lineage: Eukaryota > Metazoa > Arthropoda > Insecta > Coleoptera > Curculionidae > Pissodes > Pissodes strobi. The sequence continues at coordinate 52,052 of MU185040.1, read as the reverse complement.
TATAAGCGTATACGTTTATTCCATATATTAATATGAATATGATTATTATTATTATCATGATTATTTAATAATGTCATAAATAAAGTAAGTAATTCTTTTTTGCATGAATTAAGCAAATGCAGATTAACTAAATTAGTTGTATATTTTTTGCATATTTTCAAGTACTTATTTGCCCAAGTCTAGTCATGAAAACGTATTAAATTGAATGGAACTCGGATAAATCTGAAAATGACCGATTGCAGTTTTGCTAAGACAACACGCTCGATTGCAAAATTATCCGGTTAATTTGATGCACGAGTGTAATTCGGGGGAATACTTCCCGAATGAGGACATGGTTTTAAAAAATACATTTTTATTCTTTTTTTAATACAAAAACGTACATGTAACTGTAAACAAAATAAAAATACGCACAAAATACGATTTTCTTTAATTCGAATTGAAACATTTTTAATAATATATTTTGACGTTACTTTGACGTTATTTATAAATTGTCGGTGTCATCGTAAGTTTACAATGGAATTCCCATAGATACGTACGATGCAATTATCGCTGTGTTCTTTCGGTTTCTGCAGTGCAACCGAAAATTGCACTCCTCTAAGGGATTTTTTATGCATGAGGGAAATATTCGGAAGTAATTGCACAAGTGCATCAAAATTACGGATAATTTTGCATGTTTGCGTGTTGTCTAAAAACTGCACGACTTCATTTTCATATTTTGGAGAAAGAGCCCGACACCGAAAGTGGATGGCTCTTTTTCCAAAATATGAAAATGACCGAATGCAGTTGTTCTAAGAAAACACGCTCGAATGCAAAATTATCTGGCTATTTAGATGCACGAGTGTAATTCGGGGGAATATTTGGTTTTAAAAAATACACTTGTATTCTCTTTTTAATAAAAAAAACGTACATGTAACTGTAAGTAAAATAAAGAGACGCAAAAATAGGATTTTTTGAATCTGAAACGAGACATTTTTAATAATATATATTCACTTGACTTTGACGTTATTTATAAATTACCATAGGTACGTACGATGCAATTATCGCCGGGCTCTTTCGGTTTCTACAGTGCAATTATCGCTGTAATTTTCCGAAAATTGTACCGGAAAGTCGCTCGAGTGCAACCTGTTCCAAAAAAGACAAGAAAACCACGCCCTCAAACTATCGCCCAATTGTCTTGCTTCCCATAATCTGCAAAGTCATGAAACGTGTAGTCAACCAGCAACTACTCAAGTACCTCGAGAACAACAGAATAATCAGCGATAATCAATGCGACTTTCGCAAAGAAAGGTCCACAGGAGATATAAGATATGTCACTCATATATGGAGTAGGGCAATTGAGAACTACGGAGAGTCTCGAGCGATTGCGTTCGATATTTCAAAGGCATTCGACAGAGTTTGGCATGACGGATTGCTCAACAAACTACCTTCCTTCGGACTGCCAGCCTCTCTCTGCAGGTGGCTTGCCAGTTTCCTTAAGAACCGATCTCTGCACGTTGCGGTTAATGGACACATCTCAGATATATTCACCATTAACGCGAGCATGTTTCAGGGCGCAATACTTTCACCAACTCTGTTCCTTAATTATATAAATGACCTGCTGACCGAAACGAATAATCCTGTTTACAGTTTTGCAGATGACTGTACCCTTGTCTCCCAATTTAGATCAGAAAAACCTTTACCAGCGACTGAGACTTATCTCTGCAGATAGGAGCAGATTACAGCAATTAATCAAGACCTGGAGAAAGTTCAAACTTGGGGATATAGAAATTTGGACCAGTTCAATGCAGCAAAGACCCAAGCAGTCATGTTTACCAAGAGGGCCAATACGGCGGGCCCTGGCATCATTATGACAGGATCGACCATTCCTTCATCCTCGTCACATCCTGGACTACTGGGTGTCTCGGGAAACAGCAATATGTCCTGGCATGACCACGTTGCTAACATCGCAAAATCAGTCTCCTAAAAAGCTTGGTGCCCTATTTCGCAACAAAAAAACTGTATACACCGTAGCAGTTACAAAGTGCAAATAAGATCGTGCTTAGAATATTGCTCACACAAATGGGGTTCCAAACCAAAGCACACCCTAAAGCTGCTGGATTCCGTTCAGAAGAGAGTTGTGCGTCTCATCGGCGACCCGCAGTTGACCTAGCTAGTCTGGAACACTTAGATACTTTCACGGTAGATGTTCCCAGGATTTGGCCCGTCTCATCCCGGTCCTGGCAACGTCTGTCAGACAGTCACGACAGACGGCGAGAGCGCACCAGTTCGTCGTACAACTGGAAACACCTAGAACATCGATTTACAAGAACTCCTTTGTCTGGCGCACTGCATCACTGTGCAATTCACTCCCAGGACATCTGTTTCCCCCTAATTACAACCTACAACTATAAAAGAACAGTGTCAATAAACATCTTCGCGCACACACCGCTCGTCGAGCGCCATAGGATCTCCCTTTAGTGTGTGTGCACCTGCCATAAAAAAGACAATGGTATGAGTAACTCCGAACTCGCACCCTTTAAGCATTTCTCTGAACTTCCCGTTATGGATTAATAATTATACACCTAGGTACTTTATCTGTGTGGGCAAAAATTTCGGTTTGTATAATAAACAAGTTTCATTATACCTTCTTTTGTAAAAGTAACACGGTGTGGTGTATTCTAGTTATCTCTTTCGACTAAATTTAATTACGTTTTGCAATAGTTTACACTACTACGTGTACCTTTAACATAACAGTGTAAAATTAACACGGTATGGTGTAATATTTATCTGTTTTTGTGTAAGTTATCAAGGCCCTTGGTGTGGAGTACGCACGAAATGGTGTGGCCTTATACACTTTTGATGATACCTTCGTACAGATTCCTCGTGATAACCGCCAAGTGATATGCCGTTCCATGAAATTTTATGTTGTGCACTTTCAAATTTCAGTTATTGATCTCCAAAATATCGAAACACTTACTAATTATTTGTATTTTAACGATATATATTACTCAACCTTTACATCATAAATAGTTAACTTTATTTTACCCGGAAATAACATAATAGGGACAAATAAGGTAGATAAAGGTTTTCTCGTAATTTAATACAATATTTTTGATAATATAAGATAGGCAAAATTCTGGGATCTTTATCATATATAAACTTTTCAATACTTTTCATTCTACTATCTAGGCCGTTTACCAGCTGTCAATCAATACCTACATAATGACTCATATGAGTAAAACACATGTAATTATTTTCATTAAAAATAAGACGAGCAATTGGGTTTAATATTTTGGGCTGGTTTAGCTACCATATAGTCCAAGAGCTCGGGTCCAAAAAAATATGAGTGTTTTACGTCAGTTAGTGAACGCTGGCACCTTAATAAGGTAAATTTACGGTCTAATAATTTTCTGTCTTTTTCTTAAGAATTTCGGTGGATGGAAGTATTTAAACAATTTTCGGAACAAAATATTGCTTATAATAAAAAAAAAATCGGTCAGTATTTTTTGTCTACCAGGCACAAATGCGGTAACTGAAATATTATTCGCGGGCGTAAATAAAATATGGACTATCGAGAATATACAGTTAGAGCGTAGATACATTAAAATCATTCTCATTAGTTAAATACAATATGAGCAAAATTATAAGACGAGCCACACTTATTGGCATCGACCCCCTCCGATTTGGCTGATTTTTTCTGGGCATGTTACCCACCTAGAGGCCCAGCAAAAATTTTTTGGCTAAACTGTAGCCATATATCGTTTTTTCACATTTTTTACTTAAATTTGGGTATTTTCGATTGCGCAGATGTTTTTTGTACTAAGTGGTTGAAAATTGTTTATCTTGTGTAAAATTCATCAAGGAACAAGAATATGGCCACAAAAACTCTGAAAATATTACCAAAGAAAGTAGGGAAATGTTCAAAAAAATGTTTTTTCTTCAAACGTCAGTAAATCCGTCATTACTCGACTGTGTAGCCGGCCGTGAAGTTTGGTTTTTCCTCCGCCGGAGCTTTATTTTTCACTTTTCCGCCGGCGGAGGTAAAAGTGTTGTCATAGCAACATAGATACAATACAAATACACAACAAAATAAGCGTCAACAACTCAAGGTATATTAAACTACAATTTGTATTTATCACTCAATTTGTGACTGCATTTCTAAAAATCACTAATTTAGGAACAAATTGGTTATTATTTAATCGAACTTACTCAATAACTGCTTATCAATACGGAATTAAAACGCAATCGGAGACGCAATCTCAAAAAAATAATTATTGTTGACAGTGTCCACTGACAGCTTTATGTTACATTACTATAGCAACAACCTGTGCCTATTCACCGACAAAGGTCTAAGCCGCCTTGCGAACCCACTTATCTTTAATAATAATTAGATATTATTACTATTAAAAAGAGATGTTTTTGCATTAATTTGTCGTCATTTGAAGAAAAAACAGCATATTTTATTTGGACGAAAAGTTACTTTTCATGGCTTGCTCTCTATTACCAGCCTCACTCCGTTCGGCTGTTAAACAAGAGCGCGCCATGAAAAGTATTACTTTTCCTCCATATAAAATAATATACTATTTTCTACTACCGTGCGTAAAATACTCACGCACTCTCTAAATTCGTAAAATGTGCCTTTTTAATATGCAGTGCGTAAAGTGTTATTTTACGCACTAGTGCGTAAAATAAATCTGACATATTTTTTTACGTTTACGGCAGTGCGTAAATTAATACATTTTACGCACTAGTGCGTAAAGTAATTTAATATTATTTTTGTTTTTTCGTATACTTTTCGGTGTAGAAAAAAATTTGTATGTTATTCATGTGTAAAGTACCCCTTTTTCATTCATGGGATTATGACATTCGCCTATAAAAAAAGGGTCACTTTACACACTTGTTACATAAATAACTCCCACCGTGCGTAAAATATTCACTTTACGCACTCTCTAAGATTCGTAAAATATGCCTTTTTAATGTGCAGTGCGTAAAATAAGTTATTTTACGCACTAGTGCGTAAAGTAAATCTGACATATTTTTGACATTTAGGGCAGTGCATAAAATAATACATTTTACGCACTAGTGCGTAAAGTAATTTAATAAAATTTTTGTTTTTTCATATATTTTTCGGTAGTAGAAAAAATTTCGTATGCTACTCATGTGTAAAGTATCCTTTTTTTATTCATAAAAAAGGGTCACTTTACACACTTGTTGCATAAATAACTATTTTGTCATACGCTCCCAAAAATAGCTATTTTAGGGACTCATTTAAGTTCGCAAAATGCTTTTTTTTTTGGCCTAGTGCCTAAAAGTCGTCATGGCAACCTTTACGGACTATTCCAAAATTTCTGAATATGTCTAAATGTCAAATTTCGAATGACATGACAAAATTATGAAATAGTTGCTACGATATCAATTTCTAAGCTAACTTTTGCAAACATTATGATTTCAAAAATTATGGTAACCGCAAATTTAAGCGTTCTGAAGAATTGTAAAAAGCTTATAACAAAATTTTGGGAGCGTATGACAAAAAATAGTGTTTGTCACACGTACCTAAATGAAGTTTTTCAGGACTCATCTGCTATTCTGGACTCGGCTAAGAAATGATTCGTCCTGAAAAACCTCATACGTACTTGTAACAAAAATAACTATTCTTTTAACTATATACGAGCCGGTCATCTTATAGAGAAAGAACCAGCGAATCCAATGAGCACATACCCAGATTTTTAGGACGAACCGAAATTGCGCGGCTTCAAAGTTGGAGGTTTTTGTTTTCTTTAAAAAATCTCAATTTTTGATCTCGTGGGACAATGTCCGGATATACCTGGCATTCCTAGGGCGCTTGATGCGGGAAGCGGGAGGGGACAGAAAGTGACAAACGTGCGCTGTGTTGCAACGCAGCGCCCTTAGCCGGAACGCCAGAAGGGTTCAGGATAGGCAAACCTGCCAAGCATGCGCGTTGGATAACTTGCCTGCCTACCCGGGGGGGGGCTTCGGCTGCTGTACACGGTCCAGGCCCTTTTCCTCTCCTCCCTCTGACTCACCCGCCTTATGCTGTCTCTCCCCGCTCCCGTTCAGTCTCCTCTCACGTCCTCTCAAGTGGCATCTGGCATCAGATGTTTTGACTGCCTACTAGGCGTTGTAAGGTGCTCCTGGTTTCGAGCCTTTGTACCTCTCCTATGGTCAAGGGTATTTCTGGTGTATAGTGTGAACATCTAAATAGTGTATTGATATTTTGTAATGAATGAGATACATGAGGTTCTTGCCAAAGTAAATAAATTTATTTTTATATGAAACAAAATAATAAGAGCCTTTAATGAAGCCTTCTCAAAATTTTCAGAGTGTCTTTTTGTCCAGATCAGAGGAAGCCAAATACATTTGGTTAAGCTTCTCTTCAAGTGCTACTTCACAAAGCACATGTGAAAGTGGAATTGTTGCATTTTTCCTGTCTTTTGGCTAATTTAGCTCCTTGGCTGGCCGATTTAGCACCAGGAGTGACACATCCACTTCTGATTCGTCGCTGTAGACATCGGTGATTATTGTAATGTATCAGTTTTATCCGGCCGAACAACAAGATTCATTCCACTGAAAATAGTCAAAGTTTCGGATGGTCTGGGGGCCTTGGTGAGGGAACCATTTAAAGAAGGCTCATCATGCTCGACCAGTGAGGGGAGATTGGACGGGAGAGACGGTGAAGTTGGAGGGAAGAGAAGGGAAGGGTCTAGCCCGTACGCACAGCGCCAGACGCCAGCAGCCGAAGCCCTGTGGTAGGCAAGTTATCCAACGCGCATGTTTGGCAGGTTTGCCTACTGTGAACCCTCCTGGTGCTCCGGCTAGGGGCGCTGCGCTGCAGCCCACCTCACATTTGTCACTTTCTGTCGCCTCTCGCTGCCCGCACCGAGCGCTCCAGGAAGTCCAAGTACACCGCAAAATAGGCCTATAGGTCGGACACAAGATCAAAAATTAATTTTTGAAAGAAAACAAAAACCTCCAACTTTGAGGCTGCGCAATTTCTGAGCGGTTCGTCCTTAACATCTGGGTGTGTGCTCATTAGGTTCACTGGTTCTTCTCTACAAGATGACCGCCTCGTATAGTCAAAGAAAATATCTTTTGAACATTTGGGACTTTTCTGGTAAATTTTGAGTTTTTGGCCAATATTTTTGGAGTTATTTGTCGTAGGTTAAATATGTGGTCATATTCTTGTTCCTTGGTCAATTTTACACTATAACTGATTTTCAGCCACTTGGTACAAAAACCTCTGTGTAATCGAAAATACCCAAATTCAAGTTAAAAATTAAAAAAAAACTAAAAATGGCTACAGGTTAGCCAATAATTTTTTGCGGGACCTAATATTTTAGCTTTTGACTACACGCTAGGTGAGTAATATGTCCACAAAAAATTAGCCAAAGCGGAGGAGATCGATGCCAAGTGTGGCTCGTCTTAAATAATTTTGCTCTATGCCAAAAAACATCATAAATCAGTAAATGATTTAAATTGAGCAATCGCAACACGTTTTTCTGATTGAATCCAAAATGAAAGTAAAGATTTGTTTTTTCCCAATTAATTAAAAAGGACCCGTATCCCCGGAGAGTTGTATTGCAAAGCCCTGCCCCTGTCGTGGGGTCGTTTGAGCGCAACCCGTTCTAGCCAACTAAACGGAAAGAGCTCTGCTGATGTGATGCAGGGTGGCTAGGTCAGTAGTACTTAATTTCAAACTAACAAGAAAACGAGAACTTAACTTATCAAAAAAACACAATCTAAAAATTTAAGCAACAATATATTTGCTACTAAGTTCTTTCTTTTTCTTTTGAAAACGCAGCAACAATATATCTGGATTAAAGTGTTAAATTGAAATGTGGTTAGTTAAAGACAAAAGAATGTTAAATGACTGCTAAAGTAATTGATAAAATAAAAAGAGTACAATATGGAGATTGTACGGAGACCAAGTCGGTTGGTAATACTCGGTTATGTATGCCTTACCACTAAATGCACTAAATACTACTTACCTAAGTGATCATTTGACGGTAACTAAGCTAATTACAACTAGGTATGCGTGCGCTAATAGCTGCACTGATTTTGAATGTAACAATGATAATATGCAGCAATGAACCGCGACAATAATTAAATCAAAAGACTTCGATAAATTAATAAAAGAGCAAAACTAGAATAAAGCTATTGAAAGCGTGGCTGCCGATGCTTGATCCATATTATAAAAAGATAAGATTCAGAGCGGTTATTAATGAATGAAAAGAATAAAATTATTAAGCCAACGCTTGACTTTTATTAAAAAGAAAGAAAATTCCGAGCAATCAGATTAACTAATCCGATAAACCAGTGAATAAATGAAAATAAAATTGATGAGCTCTCTCAGAGCTTGGCGGTCAATGTTTGTTTTATCTTAAAGGAGGAAAACTAAGAGCGTTGTTTAATAAAACAGATAAACATCCGATAAAGCTTCAGTACAATACCCCAAATCCGGTCGTCGAACACTGGTGGAGACGCCGGGCACTTATAGATAGATACCTCAGGTACTGAATCTCGATGGACCCGAGAGAAGATCTAGCCGATGTCTCGATAGCTTGGTGTAGACATTGGCTGATAAGTGCTGGTGGGAAAGCCTACTTCCAACCCACTTGAACAGGGTGATTTTAGCTGCAGGTCAAGGTAGTGGCCTCCGAGAAAGTGGTTGTACCCTCCGGAAAAGCCCTCGATCGTGTGTGTGTGTGAGGACTAACTATGAGAGATTCGACGGTCTTGGCCTTATATGACGAACGTGGAAGCCTCTACTCTAATACAGCAGTATCTAGATCCCAATTAATCGGTCGTGTCAAAACACCAAGAGATTCCAGAATATCCTCAATAAATGGGTTGAATTAAATCACAAATTAAATGTGGAGTCTCTATACGGCTGTATTCGGACAGAAAGCTTCTCTCCTCGCCGACCGGTCAAACTAGGAGGAACTCTCTATCGTTTTCGTCAATTTGCCTTTGCTTATTTCCGATTAAGAAGTAGGGATGGACTGAAACAAGCCGAGCGATTTCGATACGGGGAATAATTCCAAGACAATAAACGCCTTAATTCTCGTTTATTAGGATGATAAACGACGGCGGAAGCCACGAATAGTGAGCTAAAATAAAATTTTTCAAGAAATTCTAGGGAATCTTACGAGAATGATAAACCTTCAAAAATCTAAATCGAGAGAGACAAACATGGATGGATAGCCCATCCCTATTATTTGGCATCAACCCCACAAAAACTAGTCTGCCGCATAAAGCGAGAAATTTATTAAAGCAAAGGTCCAAAAACGATCTAACGATCTTCAGAAATGACGATGGCGTCCGGTAATTGGTGCCCCGCAACCAAAGGGTTCCCAAACGGTTATAAAATATGGCAACAAAATTAAAACATGGATCAACAAGTCAAATGCAGCGTATTTCCAGGCTAACAGAATTCTTAAAAATATAAATCGGTTCGTTGACCGTTCGACGGTAATGTGATACAAATCAAGCCAAGCTATCTTAATAATAATGTGCATCGCTTATCCACGAAAATAAATAGAGTCACAACGTGTTATAAATGCTAATACAAATATATAGCCAACCTATACTTAAAATATAGTTCATTCATATTAGGAAAGTGGCATTTCCAAGTGAATTGTTAGCAAATCAAATTAATAAATTTAGAATTAATAAACCGATGCGTGCAAAATACAGCATCTTTTTTCCTAAATGCGGCATATAAATGAAATTTTAAAAATGTTTGCCATTGGCAAAATCGAACTGTTAAACGATACAACGGATTTGTATAGGATAAACCAAAGACATATAAAAAATTATGTCTTTGGGATAAACTAAAGGCAGTCATGGAGTATGAAGAAGGAGAAAATAGTAAGGATGATGAGGATACGTAAATTAAATTATATATAGAATAAGTACACAAGTAAATAAAATACGAATGAAACTAAGAAGAAACTAAGCGAAATACAAAAACTACGGAAAATGGTGAGACATAAAGTTACAGATGTAAATAATTGTAATATAACATCCAAGAAAATTATATATAAGAGTCACTTATGACGTTAGAATAAGGAAATTAAGAATAAGGTATACAGAACGAAACCGAAAGTATATCTAAACGCAACTCAACAATTTTATAAGTATATTAAAAATAATGTTTTTTTTTAAATTCACAGCTCAGAGAAATATGTTTTAAAAAATTGAATTTATATTGCCTATTTTCTTACTTCTTAGTATGGATAATTAAATTATATAAAAATTTATTTTTTGGTCAATATTTCAAAAATAGAGCGTGGCACTGAAAATTTTTCACCCGCACCGGCGCACGCCGCCGTCTAGCTTATCCGTTCTTGCGTCCTGCATTGGTCAACAAAAATTCTGGTCTAACAGAGAAACTCGGTAAAACCATATACAAATTATCATTGATAAGTTTCGAAATTAGAGGCATACATACTTAGAAGAACTTACCTTATATTCAAAAACAAATCAAACTAGGCAGTTACTATTACTTCTTTCTATAGCACATTATAACAGTTTGCAAAACAAAGGAAACGATATTTATAGTACTTTTAGTTAGTACGTCTAATCTGATGACTAAATAATGATGAACCGAGCACGGAATAATGACCACTTTTTTCGATTTTACTAAGGCAATTATTTAGTTGTATCGTAGAGCAGTATATTTACTATAATAAGGCAAGTTGAACATTAGACAAAGTAATTATATAGATATATTTATATTTATTATTAAATCACTATATCAATCATATTATCGTTTAAATAAATTCACATTGATATTTATTAAAGTTATGCATATGTGAAATAGCCAAATGAAATAATAAAACTGCTTAATATGGCCAGATAATTATTTAATACGCAGTTAACTTTAACATGCAGTGAGCCGATACAAAAATAGCAGTATAAATCATGATTCCGCCTTTCTTCTAATGTTCTAAGACCCACACCTTGGGCCCGTTTATCCGCCACTCACAAATAAATTTCAAAATGTCTACGTTAGTCAGCTCACATGATGATTCTCATCTATCAGTAGGCGAGTTCCAATTAAGAAGTCGATATTAGCAAACGGAGTGTTTCTATATCACTTCAATGCCAAGTTAAATCGATTAAATGATCAATTAAGACTAAAAACCACATCGTGCTGACCATCTATTAGTTGCAGATTCGTTTGACAACTACAATTTAATTTTTTTATGTCTGTAAACCAGATTTACGCAATTTCTATTTGGCATTTCGAAGACGAGTAATTTTACTATCAACCATTGAGTTTAGTATTTCCACAGACTTACCCTTCACATTTCCCACTTGAAATTAAAACTTATTGAATGACGTGTCTCCTCATGAAGTTCACCAATTATTGCGAAAGAACCGTATTTACTTTCAATCTTCTGTTGTGGTAGGAGAGAGGGCGTCGCCAGTTTGTGAGCTAGGGGGGGGGGGGGCACAATTTTGACATTAAAACCAAGGCCGAAAAGACATTTTCAAATGTTTGTTAGGTTAAAATAATAGATATCTTCTACTTCTTAGGGAGGTGCAAATGCCCCCCTTGTCGATGACCATGCTTTCCGTATGAGTCATCGTCGTCCGAGAAGATTCTGGAGCTGTGATATTTTCCCGACGCGTGCAGTCCTGGTCGACAATAATAGAGAGGCCTCGCTTCGTCCGGAATATTCGCGATATATTTTAGACTGGATATAAATAGCGGACAGAACGCGTGTTGTAGTTAGTTAATCATTGAGTGTTGAATTGTAAAGAACTATTAGTTGTTATAAGAGTATTTTAGTGTGTTCAATTCTATATAGTGAAAAAGAGTAAAGAGAACATTATTTTCAAGTAGTAAAAGTTGTGATTTTGTCAGAACCCACGGAAAAACGTAACAATATGTTGTACCATTCGTGTCAGCAAATTTGCATAAAATAAAAATATTTTTCCGTTTTGTGCGGATGAAGTTTCACTTCTGGTATATGGTCCACAAGCAAACTAATTTTATTTTATTTTTTGTTTATCCAGAGAAACAATACTGTTACGATTTTCCGTAGGTTCTGACGAAATCACAAGTTTTACTATTTTAAAATAATACTCTCATTATTCTCTATCACTCTATACAATTCAATACACTAAACTACTCTTATAACTTTACAACTATAACTATTAGATCTTTACAATTCAGAACTCAATGATTAACTAACTCAACACGTGTTCTGCCTGTTATTTATATGCAATCTAAAATACATCGCAAATGCGCCAGACCAAGCGAGGCCTCTCTATATTATTCTCGACCAGGGCTGCACGCATCGGGAAAATTTCACCAATCTTCGCGGCCGGCAATGACTCATACCTTATACGTAGGCGCGACAAAGGTAGTTCTATAGGGTAGCACAAAAACATTTGGATGGTTACTAGCTGTGAAAATATTTTTAAGTCTCATGTGAGCCGTCAGTATTTCGTTCTTTACGCTAATTATTGCCAAAGGAGAGTCTTCCTTCGCCCATAGTAAAATTCTCTTATAAATAGAGTCACAATCTATCAAGTGATTGCAACAATATCGTATTAAGATGTAAGGATATTTAGAAGTTCTTTGTGAGGCCTTCCGGTGGCTGGATGCTCATAGCAGGTGTGCAGCGGAGGCGGAGCTATGGACAAGTTCTTATCACAGACTGACCATACAGTCTAATTCCAACTTTCCCATCCGGCTACACTCACTTACAAGATAATGTTATGGAATACCGCTAATTGTAATGCAGTAAAGACGAGGACTGCGGTTCTTCGCACTCTGAATATGGTATGCTACTCACATTTAACTGATGATCCAAGGACGAGGCCCAAAATGTTAACTAAACAACAAGAAAACAATACTTCGAAATTTCCCGCTGATTTCACCATTAAAGCGCCTCTGGCACCTAGGAAGTTTAGTCTAAGAATCCCACCAAGGGAACAATAGTTATAGAAAGTAACATAGGATTCTCAGCAAATTCTCGCATATGGTTATGGTATTGTACATACACTGACGGCTTCAGACTGGATGACATTGACCTTACGGGCAGAGAGGTCCACCAGGAAGAACGGGGATTTTTTAGTCTACCCCTAAACGTATATATGAACATGAATAAATCGAAATTGGCTGGAATAATGAAGAGGCTTTGAAAATAGTCTGCGCACACAGAACCAGCTGTGTTGGCTCAGGCAAAGATCTATACATATAGATCTTAGGTTCAGGCATGGGAGGATACTACTTATCATACACTGGAGCGGACCATGACCATGAATGAAGATGAAGTAGAGTTGGTTAGAGTCCCTGAATCCTCTTTATTTACGTTTATATATCGGCAAGATGAGAAAACTGATTTGAGGAATATTTGACGTGAAGTCATGCAGTAGCGGAAATGTGCTTTGAGAGCAGTCGTATTTTTCAGTCACATTACTAACTGATTGTATCTATTTAACTTTCATTAAGGTATCACCGAGTTCAAAATGTAGTTAATTTAATTTAATTGTAAATTTATTTTCTCTCATAATAATAAATACTCATATTTTATCCACGTACCTATGGAAAAATATATAGGAATAGGATATTATTGTATTGTAAACAACCCATTTTGACACTGTTTTGAAGGACGTAAGTGAGATTTACCAAAAAGGTATCGATTGCACTTGACGACGGGGTGTAAGTCAACCTACCACCATTGGGTGATAATAATCTATGCCACCCTGTATTCATTAAGTTTAAACGACAAACATAAGAGATACCTTTAATTTCTTATTTCATCAACAACGACAAGCTAACAATGATTTATAAAAATGGAGTAATTTTAAGTGAAATGAATATTCAATTATTACAATAATTATGAACATTATTTACAATATTTGGATAAAAGTTTTCTCGTTTTTTGTCAATTTGTATGGAATGTTCTGACTCCATAAATCATCCATTTTTAACCAAGTTTTCTGTTACTCTTGAAGTATACTGCAGGACACTTATGGCTTCGTTATATTGTACAATATTTTATTTGCAACTTCCTTTTTATTGTTGATGCTCACGGCTACATAACTTTCCGCAATAGATGCAGATTTCCATTCCCCATCATCAACTCCAGTATTGGTAACAGTTTACTATATGGGCGCATTACGCTAAATTTTGCGATTTTTGTACTTTAAACTGTTAAACTCGATACAAATTCGCATTTTAAATTGTTTTTGATGGCGCAAACCTATATTAACCAATATTCATATTATACAGGGCGATCTAAATCAGCGACGCGACGATTTATTAAATAATTACCCCTGGCCTAATTGTTTACTACATGGGCGCACGGTAAATTTTGCGATTCTTGTACCTTAAATTGTCAAATTCGATAAAAATGCGCATTTCAAATCGTTTTTTGATGGCGGAAACCCATATTAACCAATATTTATATTACATATACAGGGAGTTCTAAATCATAGACCGAAGCTAACTCAGACGAACTAAAAGTAACCAATAATGGCTTTCAATAACCAATTTTAAAGAAAATCAACTAAAGCTAAGCAATTAACTGAAACTAACCAAAACTATTTGAAGCTAACTAAAATTAGGCAAATCAAAAAAAAATAACTAATGCTAAACGAATCCAAACTAATCGAAATGATTTCGTCCTACCAAGTGCCACATCTTACTGGCTTAAACGAACCGAAACTAACCCAAACTAATTAAAATGATTTCGCCCAGTCTTGCGCAAGCTAACACAGATCAACACTAACCCAAACTAACCATAACCAACACTAACCCAACCCAACCTAGACTAACCAAAACTAACCCAGACTAACCAAAGCTAACCCAGACTAACTGAAACTAACCCAGACTAACTCAGACTAACCAAAACTAACCCAGACAAACCAGAGAAAAGAGACAAGAGCGCGTATCTTCACTACGCCAAACTAAACCAACCACCAGCTATTTCAAACTAACCAACACTAACTAAAACCAACCGAAATTAAACCAGACTAACCAAAACAAATGCCAATTAACCAGAGTAAAAAGAAAAGCGCGCTACGCGCGCTTGTCCCTTCACTGGGTTTCCGCTATCAAAATAGTATATTATGATATAAGTGTATAAGAGGGCCTTTAAAGCACGCGGGACATATTTCTTAACACGACGCGCAGCGGATTGTTTAGTCGCAAGGGCTTTAAAGGCCTCTTATGCACGTATATCATATGCTATTTTTTTTATTACGAATGCATCATAATCTCAAAAATGTTTTAAATATTAAACTTAAGGGATATATTGACGAATATATTAACCTGTCACATTTGACATGATGAAATGTTTCAATACGTTTGTTCTAGCAGCGATTTAAACCCAAACCAAACCAAATCCAAGCCATCCGGAGTTTGCGCATAGTGATTTAAGTGTCGCTTATATTGCAATACGCAAACTTCGGATGGCTTGGTTTTGGTTTGAAATCGCTGCTAGAACACACCTTCTAGCAACCTTTAAAAAAGTAGGCGCATCATAAACATCGTTTTAAGCACGCTGCAGCGTGCGATAATCGTTGATTATGATGCATGCGTAATAAAAAACGTTTTAAAATACACATTTTTATCGAGTTGACACTTTAAAATACCAAAATCGCAAAAGTTAGCTTACGCCCATATAATAAACAATTAGGTCAGGGGTAATTATTTCATAAACGGTCGCTGATTTAGAACGCTCTGTATAATATAAATACTGGTTAATATGGGTTTTCGTCATCAAAAAACGATTTAAAATGCGCATTTCTAACGAGTTTGACAGTTTAAAGTGCAAAAATCGCAAAATTTAACGTGCGCCCATATAGTAAACAATTAGGCCTGATGCGGTAATTAGGTATGTAATAAACGGTCGCTGATTTTTAACGCTCTGTATAATATAACTATCGGTTAATATGGGTTTCCGCCATTAAAAAACGTTTTAAAATGAGCATTTTTATCGAGTTTGACAGTTTAAAGTACAAAAATCGCAAAATTTAGTGTGCGCCCTTATAGTAAACAATTATCCCAGTTATTTGCTAATAAAGTGTCTAGTATACTGCTTATTAATTTTACTTGGAATTGAAGAAATCGTGTTTTTTCCGACAGGCTGATTTAAGCACTTTCCATTTTGATATCGCATGAAGAAGCGAGGATTAAAATTCATCATGAGAGATTTTATATCAATGTAATTTTGAACTACTTTGAAATAACAAACCTTCCCATCGTCACTTTTAGTCACTGTAAATGTATGTGCCATTCAATTTTTGGAATCAGGAATAGTAACAATTAGGTAACTTCATGCCTCAATTCAACATTGTCCATTTTCATCACAGAGTTCATTTGAACGGCACGCTCCAGCAATTCCCATTATCATTACAACCTTCATCATTAAATAAATATAATCGGGGCTTCAAACAGGAACCCAAACTTATTCACATTTTTCCTGTCAAACACATTGGATTTTTTAGGTTTATACCCGTCATTTCTTCTTTCTTTTAAAACTGCTGGAAGTTTAGGATACTTGGAAATATCTATGTTTTCCTCTATGAAAAGGGTGGACTTCAACATGGAATATTCACACCATAAGCTTCATGGAGACTTTAATTCAGCAGATTTTTCGTGAAAGTACGCCAAAAGCAAGGTTTCTGAAGCTACAGTAGCAGTCTTAGTTTGCCACCATTTCTTGAAGTATTGATACGTTGCTTCGTACCTCTTCCTCGATTTTTCTGGCAGCAGCGACAGACAAGCGATATTTGCTGATTTTTCTATATCCATTTGGCTATTATACAAATCAATAATTTCAATGTTTCACAATTTATAATAATAAACTGTCAGCTTGACGTTATTGATAAAATAAGAATGTTTATGACGCTATAGAAACCGGCCAGAGCTGTCTTCACAATTTCATGCGAAAAGTATGGAATTAAATTAATAAAAATCCAAGATAAAAT
The DNA here is from genome assembly GCA_016904865.1 of Pissodes strobi. Lineage (NCBI taxonomy): Eukaryota > Metazoa > Arthropoda > Insecta > Coleoptera > Curculionidae > Pissodes > Pissodes strobi. Next base: position 35,099 of record MU185040.1, on the reverse strand, counting down.
TCTGCAGCGAGGAGAAAAAATTTTATATACTCCACGGGATGTAAGTACATTTAATAGTCTCAAACTATATTGTCAATCGTCCTCGACTAGGAAATGTCACTTACATCCCTTATAGTATAAATAACTATAATATAGTCGAACATAAAAGTCAAATAATATTTTACCAAATGAAACACTTTGTATTCCATGCAAAATTTAATCCAAAAGGACTTCTTATAAAAACATAACAGAGTGCTTTCGGCCTAAGCCATCATCAGTGTTACTTGTCATTGGACACTGATGATGGCTTAGGCCGAAAGCGCTCTGTTATGCTTTTATAAGAAGTCCTTTTGGATTAAATTTTGCATGGAATACAAAGTGTTTCATTTGGTATGATTCATACATGCACACAGCCACCACTCTTCATTTTCAAATAATATTTTGTTGTGAACAACCGAGTTACAATGAGACAGGCGAATATTTAACCTACGCAATTGTGCATTGTAGAAACAATGTTTATTTTAAAGTCGCATGACCCGATATACCAAAGATTACGCACCCAGACTAAAAATAGATAGATTGTCGTAATGTTTTTAATTCTTTAATAAACTCCTCGCTAAACTAGACCTTAACATAACTTTATTAGTATTTAGCTTCATATAACGTTCTTTGAATATCAGGAATAATAAAAACCTGTTTAGTGTCGAAAAATGCATGGCGTATATATTAACATTTTTAATCAGGTAGTTACACAAATTTATTAATAATCGTGAGTTTTAATTATGCACTTTTTCGTTAAATTTGCCTTTAATTAGAATATTTAAATATGTCAACATAAAATATTAATAGAGCTATAATAATTATTACTTTAAACCAGTTATTATTTTTTTCACTACTAGTCCAGCCACACAGATTTCTGTTGATATTGCAAACCGTCGTAGAAATTCACCATATTAGATCCTAAGGAGAAGGAGAAAATGTCTTGGAATACAAGTTGGATTAAATTTTACACTACACTATGGGTGTACATATAATGGTATTGTCATATATTAACCATAGTACATAGTATATTATTAATTTAAATCTACATCTCGTTGCATTGATCTGACCGTCTGTTTCGACAATATAATTTTATTTCATTGCACCCTAGAAAGGGAGAAGGGAATCATAGATGTATTTGCCTTAAATAAAATTAAATGTTTAGTATTAAGTGCTCACATGCTATTCCAAATAGGCAAATTCAAGTCTAGAGATTTGACTGGTAACCTGCGCGTCTTTGAAGAAATGAAACTGGAAAATGCCAGCAAACCCAGTGACCAAATGACGTTCATGTTGGACCAAGATGCCCCAGTCACAGTGGTTATTAATGACCGCCAATCATGGAGTGTAAAAAACTACCTCAGGCCCATAACGCATCGCTGTGGTAAGCAGATGGTTCAAAACTAGCGATAGGAGCATGATTGGGCATTTCAGGTCCAAACTGTAAGCTTTCCAAACCGCTAGGCAAATACATAACCATTTTCCAAGAGGAAGTGCCTGCCATGAATATATGTGCAGAAGAGTGCCTCATACAAGGACTTCACATATAGCACATCTACATATTTTCGGACAGCCAGGCGCCTCTAAAAGCTCTAGAAGCGTTCAAGTGCATGTCAAAGCTAGTCTGGGAATGTAAGCAAACCCTAAAACAACTAGCAACATGCAACCAGGTAATTTGAATGTGGGTTCCTGGCCATAGAGGCATAGAGGGCAACGAAAAAGCAGAATGCCATGCGAAAGAAGGAGCTGGAACATCATATTATGGCCCAGAGCCTTACTGTGGGCTTATGAAGAGCCACATCACCGAAGAACTAAACAAATGGGAAAAAGACCTACTGTCGTCCTACTGGAGAAACACTCCAGGACTAAGATACGTGGAAAGGTTTATCACCATATCTGCGAAAAGAGCAGAACAGCTGTTGGACATGAACAGAGCAGATATTAGAACTGTCGCCGAACTGCTCGCTGGACACTGCCCTGTAAAATACCACCTAAAGGCAATAGGCAAAGCAGAAGACGACCAATGCAGATTTTGCAATAATGCAACTGAAATGGCAGAACATCTACTCTGCCAATGTCCAACCCAACTCTGCAAAAGGCTCAAGTGCCTTGAAGGAATACAGCTATCACCTCACGAAGTGAGTCAACTACCTCCCAAGAAAATAGCTTCTTTTAGAAGAAGCCTACGTCTCTTGGCACAAATTAAACTCCCTAGCAATCTACAATCTACAATCTCTTAGTACTAAGTGGGCTTCAGGAGCTTGAATTGCAATTTTGTTTTGAAAAAATGCTTGCCGATAACATTGAAGTCTATAGGGAATATTACTTGAATGATCCCACGATTCTTTAATTTGAGGAAATGAATACCTTGTATGAGTACATCCTAATTCTAATGCATCTTATTCGAATCCTTGGGGTAACTGGACTTTATTGGCCAAAACGGTCTGTCCTTATTTTATTTCATTGATTTTTGGCATTAATAGAACTTTCTTTTATTATTTGGTAATGCAAACTTTGCTCTATTTCATAGGCTTGAGTTTTTAACGTTACTAGAAGAAACAAGTTTGTTTATAGCTTTTCTTAAGTGTAATTGAAAAACAAAACATGCCGTTTTGAGACCATTGGCGTCCTCTTGTAATTGCTATTTCACGGTGGAAATTAATTGTGGCAATATACCATCATACAATGCCCATTATTTCGGTTCTAAGGTGATTTTCTATCATATCGCATTACATTTTATTAATTAATTTGCGTGACTGTATCATTTCGGGAATTGAATTATCATTTAGATTTGTACTTTTTGGCCGTCTAATTAGGAATGTGTGTTCTGAATCGCTACGTTATCGATGTGTGATTTCTACATATTTTGTTTTTGGGACCGTTTGCTGTGGATTCAACTAAAGATTACAGACAAGGCTTCTTTATATCCTTTCCATCCATGGAAACTGAGCAAGATTCACTTTCAAAAGATCAGCCATTCCGATTGGTAGTGTCGCGGAAGAAAAGTTTTTGTTAAATATTCTTGTGAAGATCGCCTACCCGACCTATTTTGAATCTTAGTCCGTACTTGTTGTTGCCTTTAGTGCATTGTTTGTTTGGTGCCTAAACTCACTCCGTAACTAATTCGTTGATTTCGTCGCAGAGGTTCTATCTCGTCCACCTTTTGAGGGAGCCTAGATGATTTCAGCGTTAGCAGATTTAAGGTGTGATAGAGTCTTTCTTCTAGTCTATTGTGTTCCATCGTGCAGATTTTCATAAGTGAGATTCCTGGGCAGCAGCCCATTGATGATTAGCTGCGCAGAATAAACCTTTGAGTCAGTTAAGCATTTTTTATTATGAATTATTACATGCTAATTGTTAGTTAATTTATGCAGCCATACAGAGAATATCTAAACCTCTTTTTGTCTTTACATATATAATTCATGACTAAATAAGACATGCTTCGGTGTTTAAAACCTGATTTTCTTTATTTGTCGTTTCTTATTTTTATATTAACTTAGGTCAATTCGATTTTTGTTATAGTTAAAACTAACTACTTTATTGCGTTTAGAGTATACCATCTTAGATTTCACGGGAGTTTATTTTTTAACATATTATAATCACAATATAGCTTAATAACGTCCTAGTGGACTCAGAGAGTATGGTATGGTAGTTTATAGCAATAATAACTGCATATCGGTTACTCCAATCGTTTAGAATTAACTACATATAGGGTTATTAAAAACAACTCCAGTTGTAGCAAAAATCTTCTTAAACAATGTTTTGTAATTACTTTCTAGAAAAATATAGAGACAAAATCGCGTAATACCGATAGGTCCTTATCACATATCTCGTTGGACGAATTAATTGAGGTTGAGCTTTTTGATACTACCATAGATAAAATTACTACATTGACTTTCATACACGAAGCTATGGAAACAAAATGAAGCACTAACTATTAACTACTAAAAATGAACAAAACAAATAATGTGACGTTCATCTTCATCATGTAGTTCTAGCTCCACGACAATACTATAGAAAACCAGTTGCTGGTTCCCCATTGTCAGCAGAGGAAGCAATTACAATATTGATCAGTTGTTTTCTCGATGTTCTTCCATGCTTATTTATAAAGGTATCTTGGTTTTGCTAATATATTGTTACATTTCCCCGTGGGTTCTGAACGAAATTACAACTTTGACTATTTTAAACTAATATTCTCTTTATTCTTTATCACTGTATACAATTAAACAAGAGCGGCTTCTCAATAAGTGCGCCCGTGCGCGCACACTGCCTGTCCTTGACTTGAGGCACAGGTTGAACACTGCCGGCACCATGATTTCACATCCTGCCAGTAGTTGACACAGTAAAAACTGTCGCGGATCTTGCCAATCGTTCTGTTAACTCCGAGATGAGCACTAAACTTTCCATTATGTACATCTTCCAAGACTTCCGATACCCTCTTCCTTGATACCACTAACTGCGTCTTTACCACTTTTCCAGCGGCGCCCGGCGCTTTCCCAGGCACGTTTAACAATTTTTAATTTTTTACTACTGAGCCCACAGAACTTTAAAAGTAAATACCTTAGTTGAAATGTATCTCCCAGCTTGGTATTGGTTGATGTTCTTCTTTAGCTTTTAGCAGTAGTGCTATTTCACTATCCTCAAGCTGTTCTTTCTTTAGTTGTTCTGTAGTCCACTGCTGATCAACTTTAAACTTGATTTGCCTAATGGGAGTGATTCCTACTCGTTGATCTATTCTTTGGTAATGTTTATAATTATCCTCCCATGACCTTCTGGATAAAGCATCTGTATTATTATGCCATCTTCCTTCCCTGTGCTTAGCCTTAATGTTATATTGTTTTAACTCTTTCTGACTTGACTTTGAACAGCTAGCGTCTCTGGATGGAGATGTAAACGGTAGTTGTACTAAACAGTCTCTCTTTAAATGCTCAGTCCTGCCACAAATATGGCACTGTTTTGAAACATTTCGGCTACGTGGCCTATCTTCTAGTGGCTCTCGGAGTCTTTGTACTCGACAGCCCCTTTTGAAATGTCCAGTCTTGCCACATCTATAGCACTGATTTATAGAATTTCGGTTACATGGCCTAACTTCTAGTGGCTCCCGGATTCTCCCCATGACCTGAAGAACTCCGGTTAATTTCTTCAAAATACCGCTCATCTCAGTTAGTTCACAACTGTTCTCCAGCCTTTCTTCCTGGATGGATACGTCTGCACATTAACACCTAACGAGAATATTTATATAATAAAAATCAAAATTAAATAAAACCTATAATAATGTTTTTTTTCGTGGGTTCTGAACGAAATTACAACATTTACTATTTTACACTTATACTCTTTTTATTCTTTATCACTGTATCCAATTAAACACACTAAACTATTTTTATTACTTTACAACTAATAGCTCTTTACAATTCAATACTCAATGATTAACTAACTCAACACGCGTTTTGCCTGCTATTTATATATACAATCTAAAATCGATCGCGAATACTCCCGACGAAGCGCGCCCTCTGTAGATTATTCTCCACTAGGGCTGGAGGATCGGGAGAATTTCACAGTTCCTGAATCTTCGCGGCCGGCGCGGCGCGACGATGACTCATGCGTAGACGCGAAAGGGCTAGTTCTATAGGGTAGCACAAAAACATTAGGATGGTTGCTAGCCCTGACAATAGCTGCCATCAGATCTTTGCGCAACATATTTTTTTGAAAACATTTTTTATACAACTATGGCCAATGGAAGTTGTGTATTTCTTTCTAGGGTGAATTGACTAAGTATTTTTTTTTATTTTGTGTTTGGGTTAGTTGGTGTTAAATTGTGTCAAATTTTCATTTTATTGAGCCGCTGCCATCAATAAATTCTCACCAAATTATTAAATGATAACCGAGATGATAAAGTATTTTGTGTTTCCACCTCCTACTAACACTTCAATATAGCACGGGACAGGAAATAAAACCGGGCGGCTCCTAGAAACCGGGTCACTGTTATTATCTACTATGACGAACAATATAATATAATCTGCAAAATCAAATCTATTAGTTTTTCGCTCAGGGTTAACAACTGGAGACTATTCTGTATAGCTGAATAGGGATAATTTTGAAAATGGCTTATAGAGAAGCTTCTTCCTAACATTTCTCCAAAATCAGTCGTGCTATTGGATAATGTCCAAGATAAAGTACCAACTAAATACTCTACAAAATATCATATGCTCTCTTGACTGTAGGTGAATAATCTCTAATTTGATCATACATGGAGAAAATTTCAATTATGAAGTAACCTCAGCCAATAATCCCACAGAAAAAAAGAACTATAGAATCGACGCCCCTGTGCGATCTGAACCTTATTGAACTCGTATGGGCACTATGGGCAGCAGTGGAAAAGTATATACGAGAGCATAACATCGGCGAACATTCAATCAAATATTTAAAAACTTACATTAGAAGCGATTAGCTCATTGTTCATCAAATGTCTATAAAATAATTGTCAATAAATTGCTGTAATATACTTTTCTCCTTATTTATTATATATTTTTTTGCTGCTTATATAGATTTAATATTCGTCGCCCCTGATTTAAAGAGACTCGGAACACGTTTTTATACGTTAACGGTAAACCCCGCCCTGTTTTCTTTGGAATCTCGCAGGACGCAGATACTTTGCCTCTCTTCACACAATTTATTTAACACCAGAACAACAGAAAAACTCTGTGATTCCATGTTAGAATAAACTAAACTCTCAAATTGCTCTTTTTATTAGCACTTTAATGGAATATTATTTTTATAAGAAATAAAAACAAAGAGAAATGTTTAAAACAAAAATAAGCCGGCACATTTATTATTTTTGTCTATTTACCTATCATGTAAGTTATGCTCACTTAAAAAATAATTTCTTCTTTGGATTCGATTTTTTTACTAAGGCTAGTTTTGTGATTTATTGTTTTATGCTTGCACTCACTCCTAAACAATCACCCAAAGTTTCATAATCATATAGTTAAATTAAGTGCATAACCAGTAAGTTTTACGATGTATTCTGTTGTCTAATTTTGAATAAATAGGAATCATAATTTAGTACGTTTCCTCTGGTTCTCAATTCTTCTTGACGTTCTCATGAATATCTTCAATATAGATGAAATAATATAAAATTTAGAAACTTTAGATGGAAAAATATTTTTAACTCCAGATACTGGCCTATTTCATACATTAATTGCGGTTTTATCAGTCATGAATGTTATTATTATTTATGACCTGCGACACTTTTTGTTATAAGGTTCTGCTTGCGAAATCATGATAACATTTTGATATTGGGTGTTTGCTCTTAAAATGATAATTTGACGAATAAACGATACATCTATAAAGACTAAATATGTGACAACTGATGAACATGTTAGTTGTTCAAATGCTACACCATCTAATAAAATTATTAAATGGAGTACAGTCCAGATTTGGAAACTATTTTCTGTGTCACTGAATAGTTTAAAATATTAGATGGAAACATATTTTTAACTTAATAAATTAATTACGGTACACCATGTATTAAAATTATAAAATTGAAAACAGTCTTGAACAAAATATTTCGAGAGTGCCCAAATTGGGGTTGCCAATTCAGAATGTTGTATTTGCAGGAAAATTATGATCTTGATGATTTTTACAGCATTTGAATTATATAAAACAGGAAAAAAAACATTATAAGAAATACCTAACAAACTATAAAAAATCCATAAACGATAACAGAATCATAAAGTCCGGTAATCGTTCAAAATCGGCCTCTGCTCTACTAAATTTTCAGACTAATAAAAATAGGCACACTATCAATATTGTCATTACTGACCCGAATGAAATGGTTTCGGCCCTCTGTGAGAAATTTCCGTTGGTAACTACCTCCGATCCCAGAATAGCGGCCATGTGCAAATACTATGTTTCTTCCCCCTGTCGACCATCCTCAGGAAGTGTTCAACATAATTATGAAATTGCCCAATAAATATTCTTCAGGAATAGATGAGGTAGGTACCTATTTACATCATGAAACATGTTGCACAATAACTGAAAAAAACCTTGTTAAGCTCTTAAATCAGACATATTTCCAGCTGCATTGAAAAGAGTTAAGGTGATTCCTGTATTTAAAATAGGTGATCGTCAAAACATCAGAAATTACAGACCGGTTTCACATATCCCAACAATGTCAAAGGTTTTTGAGAGAGCCATATATAACCGACCAAAATAATATTCTAGCAGAATATCAGTATGGCTTCAGATCGCAAAAGTCAACTAAAATGGCAATTTATAACGCAATTTTATAGTCAGTATCAATGATCACGATCAATGACAGGATACTTTTAGCCCGCTGGAACACTATGGGCTTAGGGATGCTTGACCGGCCCTCTAAACCATATCTGTCTGGCATGGAGCAGGTGGTGTGTCTTGTACAGGAGAGCAGATCCCATTGCTTTGGTCCGACCGGGACGGACGGGTGTCCCACAGGGCTCTATCCTGGGGGTCTCTCATTTTCTTGCTCTACGTTAATGAGATGGGACTGATCTGTCAATATGCGGATGATACATCACTGGCGTGACACCAGGTGGACTTTCTGTGACGTGTTCGGAGGCGGCGGAGCGGATAAGGTCGTGGTGTCGAGATTGTGACTTAAGACAACGCGGATAAGACTGGCCTTTTGATGTTTTCTAAGCTGAATTCCTCAATGGAGTCATTATATGTTAGGTTTGACAACAAAATCGATCCCATTCGATAGCATGAATTTTTGGGAAAAGCAGATAAATACTGTAGAAACACGTTTCAATGGCTTTTGAGGTATGTTGAGGCGGCTTAGAGATCAGTTGTTTCTGAGCGCTGTAAGGATGTTTTACCATATGTCTTTGGTTTTACCTCTCCAATATACAGTCAGTGTTAAGCTATGGCATTCTGTTCTGGGGCTCTGGGAAAAGTGCCAACAATGCTCTCAGGGCACATGAGCGAATATTGAGCTGTATTTTTGGTCTGCACTCTACTGTATCGTCTAAGCCATATTTTGGGCAGTTTGTTATTTTGACAGTGCCATCATTATATTTTCTTTCACTTGCTGTATTAACAAGAATCTCTTGAGCAAATCAATGCACAGTTCTACTTTCTTTTAGAGAGCAATGTATCGAACTATTAACGCTTTCAATATGCTTTCTGGCGAGTTGGATCCAAAGTATTACTTTATTTGAAAGACATACCAAAAATGGTACTTAAAACAGATTTGACGTATAGCACCGCATGTCTTTGTATGCTTACATTTACATTTGCTACTGCTTTTATTTCTAAGTGCATCATTACACCAATAGGTAATGTACTGTTCTATACTATAGTACAATTTTCTGTGATCTATTTGTATTTTAGATATGCCATTTGTTTCTTACATTAACTTTATTTATTTTGTATAGTTTATTTTGAGTAATGCAAGGTTAACATATGTAGGGTACTTAAACATGTCCATTTGGGGACGTAGCTTCGTCACTTTGTATGATGTTGCTGGTAATAAAGGATATTATTATTATTATTAATTAGCGAAAATATGGTTGCGGATATTATCGCATTTACAATGTTAGTTTGTGGGTTATCACAGCTGGTGGAAAATGTATAATATTCCGGGTGTCAATCCGTTCGTCTTGAAGTTCTTCATCTTTATGACGTTTCGCCAGAATCGCATCAGGCATTATCAAGTGTTGCTCGCTCTCCTTCTGGGCTCAAACTGATGCTGAGATCCGTGTGCGTTTGCTTTTATAGGCTGGCGTCTGCGCAGATTGTAACGTGCCATAGGCTCTGCCTCCGTTGGTTGGATTTTTCTACTTATGTCTAGAGGATGACCCATGACTCTCAGCGGCAGTAATGTGGGTTGTCTAACACTTTCTCATGGCCCCGAGAAGTCTCGTCTCGAAGGCAAATTAACAAACTCTCGTCTTGATGTTTTTCTTGAAGACAATTTCTCGATCTCGATTCGAGATTCTCGAAATTTCGAGAGACTCGAAAACAAAAACTGAATGCTATTAATAGTATATTATTTTATATGGAGGAAAAGTGATACTTTTCATGGCGCGCTCGTGTTTAACAGCCGAACGGAGTGAGGCTGGTAATAGAGAGCAAGCCATGAAAAGTAACTTTTCCTCCAAATAAAATATGCTGTTTTTTCTTCAAATGTCGACAAATTAATGCAAAAACATCTCTTTTTAATAGTAATAATATCTAATTATTATTAAAGATAAATGGGTTCGCAAGGCGGCTTAGACCACGGTCGTAGGTGGCCTTGCTTAGACCGGTGTCGGTGAATATAATAGGTTTGTTCTAGCAGCGATTTCAAACGGTTTCAAACCGTACGGAGTTTGCGCATAGCCATATAAGCGACGCTTATATCGTTGTGCGCAAACTCCGGACGGTTTGAAACCGTTTGAAATCGCTGCTAGAACAGACCTATTGTAACATAAGGCTGTCAGTGGACACTGTCAACAATAATTATTTTTTTAAAATTGCGTTTCCGATTGCGTTTTAATTCCGTATTGATAAGCAGTTATTGAGTAAGTTCGATTAAATAATAACCAATTTGTTCCTAAATTAGTGATTTTTAGAAATGCAGTCACAAATTGAGTGATACATACAAATTGTAGTTTAATAAATCTTGAGTTGCTGACGCTTATTTTGTTGTCTGTTTGTATTGTATCTATGTTGCTATGACAACACTTTTACCTCCGCCGGCGGAAAAGTGAAAAGTAAAGCTCCGGCGGAGGAAAAACGAAACTTCACGGCCGCCTACACAGTCGAGTAATGACGGATTTACTGACGTTTGAAGAAAAAACTTTTTTCTTACGCTCAATATATTACTAGAACAATTATTAGTCGTCAAACTCCCACAAACCCATAATAGAATCACCTTCCGTGTTTGGTTTTAATTCTATTTTCATATCATTGATTATTAATTTTGTGAAACAGTCAAATGAAAATGATATTTTTTTAAGAGTAGGTAACTGAAGCCTCATTTTGCCATCAGTAACTCTTTAACGCATTTAACGGTTAGCAAGTTGAGTAGTTTATATATCCTCAGACTACCCCTTAAATTCAAAGGGTATCATTAGGCAGACTATAAGTAGAAAACACATTCATTTCAAAGGCTCCCAACGTCGTTTTACAGTTTTGTCGAGCTTTTGGTGGAAAGTTTACAAAAGCCCTCCTTGGCTATAATACCGTCGAAACTCCTAGCATGAGGGTAGACTAAGGAGCAAACGTCGAGCCAACGACGATTATAGTAATATTGTGTGCATAATGTGTGGGCATAACATATGAGAGCCAGTATTCATTGCTAAATTTATGTTACATGAACGACGAGGATTTTATTTAATCATCTTCTTAAAATACAGTCTGATGAGGATTTAATTTGCAAATGTTTTTTTGATGTGTAAACGTCTTACGCGGCGCATTATGAGGGTAAATGGGACGGAAATGTGCAAGCGGATCGGGACGGAAAAGTGTAAACGGCTGTGACATCATAACCATGCGCAGTGATTTTACGAGGGCTGCTCTAATATTTGTGCATGTCGCAATATTTCAGCTGGCAACTATGCCAATCACCTGTATATAATGTATAATTATATTGTATATATTTGTATATATAAACGTTACATGTTTTGTGCCGTCTTGAGTAAAATTAGAAGTAGGTTTTTTGCACACTTTTTCCTGCGTAACTAGGCTTGACCCACACCGCAAATAAACTCAATCTGATCACTACAGGCTTCTAGGCAACGCATAATTCAACTCAGTTGAAGGGAATAAACCCATGTAACTGTATATAACTTGACCGCTGATTTAACTAATCTTTAGAAGGGCCGACATCAGGCCCATAAGACGCATATGTTTGGTACGCGAGTGCATTCGCGCATTGAAAAGTGCGAGGCAAACTCGTGAAACGAAAACATTTAACTTATAGTATAGAGATTAGTTAAAAATGTCTCAATTTTGAATAAAGATGATTTTGATTTGATTTCATTTGTGCATGTCCATATAAGATATGTTTACACATCAGTGTCTCGAGTACTAGCAGACTCGCTCGTTTTTTCACTTAACTGAATCAACTTAATTGGTTAGTCTCGTTATAGTGCAAGCGGTACAACCAAATTTTGAAGAAAAGGCAAGCAAGCCGCTTTGCACGTCAGGTGTTCTATGGCCCTAATGGAATGATTCGACCCGTAGTTCATAAATGTTCATATTTAGGAGGGGGAGGGGTAAACTTCTCGAGTAAAATATTGAAATACGGGAATAAATGCAGAAAGGCGTGTTTAGACTTGTTATCGTAATATTTTTACTTCATGAAGGCAATGCCACAGTCAGTCACCGAAGATTAAGTTAAGCTGTCATTTTTCAAAATGGTGGCTGAAAAAGTAACATTTTCAACAACTTCAAATATTGATGTGTTGGATATCATTTTATAGGTTTTTGAGGTCGTTGAATACGTCTGTAACCATAAAAATACTATTTAACACATTCTACAGGCATACAGCCGCTAGGATGGGGAATATTGTAGAAGTTATGAGTGTGATGATTCCAGGAAATCGGGTTTCTGAAAAATCACAAATGTCACTCCCGCGTCAACCCTGCTGCTTTAGTGAGTTGGCGCAATATTGTTATTTTTTTTTTTTTATATCTGCGGTTTAAAAAGACAAGAATCTAGTTGTAGGGGGGGGGGGGGGGCAACGTGCGACGCGTGCGCTTTTTAACATTTATTAAATTATGTATTCTTATTTTGCAATTTACTTCGATTTTTTTTTTCAGAAATATACGACCAAAGACCCAACGTACTAAAACCCAACAACGTTTTTAAGGCAATAAAATATTATCGTCGAAAGTTGGTTCCAGTAGCTTACACGGTGTTGTATGTAGCCACATTATGGAGGAAGCAGATGGTTGCCACATCTTACATACCAAGGATATGGTGTCGTATCGTGCTAAACTTGTGGTGATCTAGAGCAGTGACACTGATATTCCAGAGCAGTGACACTGATGTTTTCGTGCTGGCAGTTTCATTCTTCTTTAAACTGAAAGAGAAGGGCTCAGGGAATTATATGTATTTTTCTAGTCTGGGCTTCAACGTGTATACATCAGTATCCATGCCATCGCAGAAAATATAGGAGAAGCGATGCCAGTTGCCTTGAGAGGATTCTATGCGTATATTG
>MU185040.1:0-11894 GCA_016904865.1 Pissodes strobi | reverse complement strand
AATATTTTATGTGGTTCTTAATGCGTCCCTGTTTACGTATTCCTGGCGTGCATTTGTTTCCACCTCCTTGCTTTTGAGTTGAATATACTTAAGTAGTATTTTTTTGATAATAACACTACGTTTTCTTTTTCATACGGACATCATGTTATATATTTCGTCTATTATGTACTATTTTGTACCCTACAAAACAGGCAAAGAAATTTGCTCTAAGTGTTTTCAAATTAAACAAAAAATGCAAATTACTATAGTGATCTATTATATTTTTAAATGTTTTATTATCTACAGAAAACTATTTTTAGAAATCGTAAACTATTTTAAAAATACAATAATTTTGAGAAACGATGTAAACACATTAATGATAAAACAAAAACTAAAATTTAATTTGCTTATTTCATTTCTGCATAAATTGCATACTCTTAGAAATTGTTGGGTCCGTTTCTGCAATGGGCTGTGCACAGAATCCCCTTAATCTCCACCAGTCCAAAGATGTCAAATGTCTACGGACCACCCTGTGTAGCAACAGGCAACACTATATCCGCAATATCCGCATATCCCACTAACACAATAAAACCTCTTATCTTGCGAGCTAGTAGTGTCGGCGCTAGTGTAACACATTTAATGTATGTACAGGGTGGCTCTAATTCGAGTCTATGTATGGGGATCTCGACAACCGTAAGAGATACAGTGTCGATCAAATTATGGCAAAATTGCGGACTTAGGAGCCTAACAACATGCCGTTTACAAAGTTTAAATTTAAAATTTTCAAAAATCGTTTTATTTTCTTCCTGGGCTTATTTCAAAACGGATTTCAATTTGAATTGCACTTCTGCTTTGCCACTTTTTCCGCTCTATCCAATGGTGGAGATTGGAATCCGACGTTTCATCTTCAAGGGGTCATCACCAACTAATAAAATAAATATTGTTTTATCGGTTTTCAGATGATATTGACGTTATTAACATGAATATGTATTTTTATTTTTTTATTCTTTTTTTAATTTGTTTTTATAAATTTTTAAAAATTTTTATTTTGCTTTGGCGTAATTTAGAATAGTTTAGGTTAAGTAAATTTAATTAAAATTCATATTTCAAAAGTTGATGACCTCTTGAAGACGGAACGTCGGATTCCAAACTCCTCATCTATGAACTTTAATTAAATTTAGTTAACTTAAACTATTCAAAATTATGGCAAAGCAAAATAAATATTTAAAAAAGAAAAGAATAAAAAAATAAAAGAAAAAAATTTAAAATACTTTTATACATTAATAACGCCAATATCATCGGAAAAACGATAAATAAACCTAAAGTTCGTATTTAAAAAAAAGAAAGTAGATGATGACCCCTTGAAGACCAACCGTCGGATTCCAAACTGGATATCATCATTGGATAGAGCGAAAAAAGTCACAACGGAAGTGTGCAATTCAATTTGAAATGCGTTTTGAAATAAACCCAGGAAAAAAATAAAACGATTTTCCAAAATTTCGGTATTTCCGGTTACCTTCGGAAATACTCGGAATTTTAAAACTTTCTAAACGGCACCTAAATGCGCAATTTTGCCCTAATTTGACCGCTGCGGTTTTCGAGATCCCCATACATAGACTGGAATTCGAGCCACCCTGTACACTAGATGCTTGTGCATTGAACCAACAACTTCTAGACAAGAAGACCGTGAAACTAAGAGAAGCAGTCGCCAATATGGCCACCCCCGTTGGGTCCGAAACTAAATGCTGCAAAGGATATATGTATTTCGAGTTTTTAATGTAATTCTATTTAAAACTGTGAAATTTATGCATTTGCAGTGAATAATATATAGAAAGCAGGTAATGTATTGTATTAATGGTAAGAACATTGCCCTGTGTTTATGAAAATAGACTCTTAACCCTACTACACTACACTATACTTCTCAATAACTCTACAT
Source organism: Pissodes strobi (assembly GCA_016904865.1). NCBI lineage: Eukaryota > Metazoa > Arthropoda > Insecta > Coleoptera > Curculionidae > Pissodes > Pissodes strobi. Next base: position 9,979 of record MU185040.1, on the reverse strand, counting down.
TATACAATTAAATACTCATAGTTTATAGTTGGGGACTGATTGCTATGGTACAAAGTATGTTTCCACAAATATTTATCATAATTTCAGAGCTGATAATACCTAGTAAATCTAAAATAACTGAAATTTTAATATTCACCTACTGTCTGCCTGAAATAAACAAACAAGCCCTTATAGTTTTTGAATAGAAAACTTCTTTAGGCGCGCATTGCATTTTTTTTGTGGGGGCTGAATGAGACCGAGCCGTCACGCGTCACGCATCACGCGTCTTGTTCCCGTACAGGTAGAGGCCTGAAATTTTCAGGGGATGTAGCCGGGGTGAAAAGAAGACCCTGGACGAAAACGGGACCCCGTACCCCCCTCCGTTTGGCCAGGGGAGGGGGGAGAAGCAAAAACTAAAATAATTAATTTTAAGAGAACGAGAAGAGGTACGGGGTCGAAATTTTTATGGTAGGTGCGCCCCATGGGGGGCCACCTTAGACCATACGGGGGGGACCGGGGCTTCAATTTAAGGGGGGATTTTGCGGGCAAAACCGTTTTTCGCTCGTATCTCTGCAACGAGGCTCGGATCGGAAATTCTGGCAAACTATGACCCCGCTAGTCGAAGTTTTCACTTCTGTCGTGCGGTCTTAAGCACACACCAAATTCTTTTATTTTGTGGCTTTATAAAATAATGCCTACTTACCTATTTTCCTTGACTGCCTTGTGACTCTACATATAATGTTTTAGATAACCACAGATAATTTTTAGGCTACCGCCGGACAACATCAGAGTTTTGATTTTAGTACTTGCTTTACTTAGGATAACTAAAAACTTTTTATTTGTAGCATTACTGATATTGATTAAGGGTTGTAATGTGGTTTTAGGGCACGTGTTGTAATAATTAAAGTATGTGTAAGTTTAGTTTAAGTTCAGTCGTTTAGTTGGGTTAGTTTGTTTAAGCTTTGGTTTAAGTTCAGTAGAGTGATGGTTGTTCAGGTTGGAGCAAGGGTTGGAGTATACATAATTAAAGAGGGAAACCTAGCATCATTTGTGCATTTGTTACTTAAAAATCCAAATTGATGGGTAGTAAGTATTTTATATTTAGACAGAAAAGATAGAATACTTTTTTTAACCAATATTTCAATGAGCTTTGATAATGTGGGAGGGAGTGCGATTGGACGATAGTTCGAAGCTTGGTCTTTATCTCCTCCTTTATGCAAATAAATAATTATTGCCGTCTTAAGACAGTTTGGAAAAACCCCATTTTGGAATGACTTGTTAATTAAAGTAGTAAGATCGTTTAATGTCATTCCTGCAGGTTTGAGAACATTTTCAGAGTAAGCTCTGATAAGCTTACTCTGATGTACCAGATGAGGATTTGTTTTTAGTGTCTTTAATTGTACTGCGAGCCTCAGCAAATGCTCCAGGCGTAAAGAAGAAACTGTGTAAATTCACATTAGCATCAGTGTTCATTAAATCTTTAGCCACATTTACAAAGTAATTGTTTAGGTTCTCAGGTGAATTAGCGATTGTGCTAGACGAAGAAGTCTTATTCCTTAAATCATTCCCAATAGGCCATCATTCTTTAGCAACGTTACCCGATTTAGCCAGCCTCTTATTATAATAAATGTCCTTGGCAACTTTTATAGTCTTATGTTTGACTTTTTTGTAAAGTTTCAGGTAATCATGGAAGAAGACGCTGTCCGAGTATTTTTTCAGGTGAGATAATTGATTGATTTTAAGTTTTTATAAATCTAGCAAATTCGGTATCGACATCATCAGAGAGAATAACCCAGTCAGTCAGTTGTTAAACTTGAAATTTACCCGAAAAAATACGGCATAATTTGCGCGAAGCAGTTTTGCTTTTGGATTTTACCGAAAATTCTGTTAATACTGCCTCATGGTCAGAGAAACCCGAGTTAAAGACAACACAGTCAACGAATTCTGGGTCAAAAGATGACACGACATAGTCTATAGTACTAGAACTAGCTTTAGTTATTCTAGTTGGTGAGTTAATATGCATGATTATACCAAAAGAGTCGAAAATTGACCGAAGAGATTCTTGAGTATCATACACTGGAAAGTCAATATAAGATCATATTGACTTTCCAGTGTGTGATACTCACAAAATTAATTTGCTTTTTAAAGGCAGGGACTCAAACAAGCTCAGTAATCTTTGAATGAATATATGCATGTCAGCGTCAGTTGTTCTGTAAAGACAAATAATATAGAGGTGAATTAATACGTTTTTCATTGTCAGAGCATGCTCCCTACGCGCGGCGCCATCTTAGATTTAGATATCAGGCCTTCTTGTTTATAGGGTGCTGATTGAACGTTATGACTGCTAATAAAAGCCTAAAAATATTTTTAGCTATAAGTTAAGGATAAATAATGAATGCGCATTTGACGCTTTTAGTAATCTGTCTTATTTTTGTACCTAGAGCCTTCTTCGATAAGATTTTATATCTGACGCCGTTGTGTAATTTATTTAGCTATTTCCATAAATAAATATACGAGTATCTGTTTTTAATTATTGATATGTTAACTAAGTTTAAAATTTGCAATGTAAAAGAGCACGTAGAACGAAACCTCTTTCCTCATAGAAATATTTAATTCGCTTCGTACCACTTGCCTAGTAAAGATAAAATTGTGATAGAATCTATGTAAAGATAGATAGATAGATAGATAGATAGATAATCGTTTATTTATTCAAAAAGCTATTACACAGCTGTAGAACAATGTCAACAGTGAACAAATTCTGATAAGTTAAATTACAATATATAGAATACAATTAATACATATGTAAAGTGTTAATCTTATAAATAATTTTTGGTTACATCACCAAAAAAATCATCTATTGTATAAAATGCTTTTTCATATAGATAATTTTTAATTAAAATTTTCAGTTTATTAACTGGTAAGTTTCTAACATTTAAAGGAAAAGCATTAAATATTTTTATAAGCCTAAATGTAACATTTTTTTGAATGTATGAAAATTTACACCTCTCTGATAATAAGTCTTGTTTGCCCCTGGTATCATGATCATGTAATCTTTCACAATGTAGAAATAAGTCCATATTATTTTTTACAAACATTACTGCTTCAAGGATATACAAACAAATTACAGTCATAATCTTTTTATCAACGAAGACCCGTTTACAGCTTTCTCTATATTTCATACTGTATATTGTTCTTATGCATCTTTTTTGCAAAATCAAAATCCTTTCAATATCAGAGCATCCTCCCCAAAATACTACACCGTACTTTACTCTAGAGTTCACATAGGCATAGTAAGCTGATAATGCGGCTCCCTCCGATATATGCTCTGAAATTACTTTTAAAGCATAACAAAATTTACAAATATTACTTGCCAAATACTCAACATGATTTTTCCAATCCAGTCTTCTATCTATTTGAATCCCAAGACATGAAACATGCTCCATTGAAGCAAATAGCTATTTTCATATCGTATATTTAGTTCTTCCACTTTTTTGTTTCCGAAAAGAATGGTTTGGGTTTTTCCTACATTTAGCATTAGCTGGTTTGATAAAAAGAATCCTTTCAAGGCATCCACTGTACTTAATACCTTGTCAAGAAGTATTTCCTTGTTTTTTTCACTGAAAATAAGCGATGTGTCGTCTGCATACATAATTAAACATTCTGAAGATAAAGATTGATGATATTTTTAGTTGAGGACCATAATTATTTAAGTTTCTTTTATTTCTAGCCTCACCTGGTTCAATTATTACATAAGTCATAATATCAGTTTTTGGCAACTTCATAAATTTCCTTTAATACTTTAAAATGATCAAAAATGCAGAATATCCCTATTTCCTCAAAATATTTACTTTTATTATTAAATAAAAGCCCATATTTTGTTAATTTGTCATGTACTTTTTTTGCATATTGGATCCGAAGGAGGTAATGTGATCCGCTGCTAGCGGCTCTTTTCCAATGAAGGAGATAGCTACATGGTAGATACATCGGTCGACTGAGTATTAAAATAATATTTTTAGAGCATGCTTGCTGTAGCTTCCTTGACACGTACACGAATATTAAACGATATGCACGCATAAAAAATATTAACAGTAGCTTCTTGGCTACGGGACATACTGTACAGATTGACTGAAAACCCCACCCCTAAAAGTATGCTCATATTATACTTAATTTACGCTGAAAAACATATAATTACTTTACTCTTTGTTTCACTAACAAAGAAAAACTAATTATATTCCTTCGTAGTTTGAATAAGAAACAACATTAATTGGTATTTACAAAGACAGCCTTAATTGAAAATAGATACAAACACGAGCGTTGGGTGACGCTGATCTTTTGTTCGTGCAAGATATTTATAACTTCTGCCTGCAAAATTATATAGAAAGTCCATGTTCTTAATTTTGGCATAGATACTGTGAGTGTTGTATACAGCGTGTCAATTTGAAAACTTCTCACCCTTATATTTTCGCCCGGAATAAAATATGGAAATTCAACGAAACACGTGAACTGATATATTGATGACACTTTAAAGTATTTACCACGCTACCAGGGCAACCCTCTGGAGGAGGTGGACGAAATTCCTAAAATTTCAAATAGGAAGAGGGGTCACTTAAATTATTATCTGGAACATGAAACCACATCTTGTTCTTTCTTCCAGAACAAAATCACCATCCGCATCAGTGCATTTTTCCAGCCCTTATGTCTATCTAGCATGATCGCAAGAATAACCTACCATTCTGATTGTGCTGAGTAAAAGTCCGACTATGGCATTTCCCAGAATACCAGCCCAAATATACTTTTTGTGGCCATTGGCTATATCCCTCTCAGAAAACATCCGGAGTGATCGCACGAATACCGATAGTGTATTTACATGCCCATTAACAAAGAAAGAATGTTATACACTCATCACCATAAAAGAAATATTTGTCAACATGATAAAGTTGGCAATATTGAAACTTGAAATAATTTCAAAATAAACTTCAAATAGTTTCTATAGAAGCATGACCCACTGAAAGCAGATGTTATGCAACAAAAGTGACAAAAGTACCTAAGATTTCAATTCGGGAAGGTTTATCCGCACCCATCGATGCTCATTTTGTATTTATGGCAACTTTCGAAATAAATGAACAAGAACAATAGATAATACGTTTGGAGGTATTTAACTAATGTCATTTCATTTATTTCTGGAATCCAATTGACGAAACCAACAGAAATTAATGCAACTGTCAGAATGAAAATTATAAAAGCACATTAAAGTGCAAATAAATTTATCGACTAAAAAAACGAATAAAAAAAAAATCCTAATGAGAATTTTGAAATTCTACTCGAAATCTAGACAAGCACAATATTGCCACAACTCGCGACCATCTGTATGTTTTTGGACTAGGTACCTTATACAACTAACTTGTCGCATCTACGTTATTTCCGAGGTTATTTCCCCATGAATCATCACCTCCCGAGAGCATTCCTGAAAGCTGATATTTTCCCAATGTATAGTGTGGCAAGACCGAGAATAATAGACAAATCTAGCTTCCGGAATAGTTCCGATATGTGTTCGACTGGATATAAATACCGCGCAAAACGCGTATTGCAGTTAGTTAATCACTGAGTGTTGAATTGTAAAAACTTATTTGTTGTAAAGTTTGTAATGTTGTAATTGTATCTGAATATTATATCGCGATTTTCTCTGTGTATCCGTTAAATTGTGGTATTGATTGTCACATTACTACTACGAATGGATTCTTCGACCCGGTTGACAGCGAGCGTCTTCCAAAGATGCGCATGAAAATAGGATATATCGAAGGAAGTTAAAATTGATGTGCTCTGCTCGTTTGGAATTCCTTCCGCGAGGGTACCTAATGGCAATTAAGCTTTCAACGGGTGGTTGAAGATTGCCAGATAGCATTTTTTTGCGTCGTAACGCCTACCTTTTGTTAGAGTACCGTACCGGCTATGCTGTTGTGAAACATCGTGAGAAAAGCGGTGTGACAACCCTTTTCTTTTAAAAGGGTCTTTCCGAGGGACCAATGCCCATTTGTTTGGGGGCTTACTTATCTGAGTAGGAGCCCAGCCGTCTTCTCCAGCTTGGACCAGACAGACTGTAATTCTTTTACCGTTACCTCTCTTGGTATTATCTAAATTTATACGGTACAATTAGGGCGATTATGCCATTTATATTAAGTTAATTATATCTACCTGTAAAATCCATGGCAGAAATTTAATTTAACTTATTTAAACCTTGCTATTGAACTTCTCGTCCAGATATCGGTAGAATTGAGCTCAACTCTCCTTACGTAAGCGACTACAATTTTATTTATTCTCTTCAGTAAAATCCCCTTTAGTTTAACATTTTTGAAGACATTTTATAGATCTTCTAGAATCCAGCTGCCAAGGGAGTAAGTAAGAGTGGTTTAGCGAATATTTAATCCCTAATATTTGCAAAACACTGTTATATGTAAGCAATAGTAACTGGAGTAGTGTTAAATTTTCTGTAGAGATAATTCATCTAATAGAACAGTATTAAATTTTATTTCAAAATAGTTCGGCTACTGAAATATTATTAAGTTTACTATTAAAATAATTCATCTAATTGAATAACATTAGGTTTTTCATTAGGACTTAGAGTAATTAGTATAATAGTAATTGGAATACTGTCAGTGATACTGACAAGTTAGAGGCAGTGATTTTCTATCACATTGTTAAGAAAACAAGAGTCTAGAGAGCCAGCGTCCACTTTGTCTCCCGAGCTTTCGCGCAAAATATTTGATAAAAAGTGCATCCAAAGTACGGGCACGTATTACAATCCGTAATATTGCCTCACCTAACCCAAACTAACGCAAACTAACCAAAACTAACGCAAAACTAACCTAAAAAACGCAAACTAACCCAAACTAACCGTAATTAACCAAAGTAAAGACAAGACGCTTGTCTTCCGTATTCCATTAAGCAAAAATAATCAAAACTAACTTTAACTAGCCAAACAAGCGCATTGAGACCAGCGCGCTACCCAAACTAACCCAAACTAACGCAAACTAACCCAAACTGACACAAACTAACCCAAACTAACCGTAATTAACCAAACTAACCCAAACTAACGCAAACTAACCCAAACTTAACCCGTACTTAATCCGCCCTTAATCCAAACAAATCTAACTATGATTTTGGACGTCGCCAAAATATCGGGCCCTAAATGGAGCCCCTAGGGCCCAAAATATTTGTAACGGTTTAAGGGGGGCCCGCCGAACATCCCTGTCGAATGTCAACTCTTTCGGACGTCAAATCGCCTTTTTTCTTTCGAACAGCCTCGTCCCTAGAAGCCTCGACTTTCTAATGTCCAGATTCGGTCGTCTCATCACCGAAACCCCCCGACGGCTAATTTTCGTCGAACTCGGACTTGCCTAAAGACGAGTTCTATTCCGAGCTCACGTTCCCCATTAAGGGGTAAGAATTTCAGATCAAAAAAAAAAAAAATTTTCAGACGAACTTTACATTTTATCGAATGCCTACCTTATTTGAAGTCCTATCGAATAACATTATAGGAATTTTTCGATGGACCTTAAAACGACGCAAATACTGGCGCAAACCGATTTGAGATACCTCTTTTCGTTATCGAGAAAAAGGCGAAAATAAGAAAATCACGTTTGGTCAATTTAAAAAAAAAACGAATCGTCGCACAACCAAACTGGACACGACACATTATAGCACTCGACGAGATCCATATTTTTCCCATTTAAAGTTTACCTCTAACTGTTACCGTTTTTGAATTATAGCCGATTTTCTAAAAATCTCGATTTTTTTTCTAATTTAAACTAACACCTGAAATTTTAATTTTTTTTTTGAAAATATCCGTTTTTATGACGGAATCGATTAAAGGGGTCCATTTACATGTCACTAACGTAGAAATTAAATTTTTAAAAATCCTGCTCGTCGTCCAAAACGGCGATTTTCCGTTTTCGAAATCGATGGAGCCCGATTACAGAAAATGGGTTCGTCGGATCGAAAATCACGCAGAATACTTTTTTTTTAAGTCAAATGCGTGAGGGTGCTCTTTGGAGGGTCTCGTTCGCCCATCACCAAAATCGACCTCGTCCGGCTCTTATCGTGGAACCTATTCGCGGTAGGTTCCCGTCGACGTCAAATTCGTTTTCGACTCGGCATCGTCGAAAACCCCCCTAACGCGAATTTGAACCCATTCGGACGTCAAATCCCCTCGGCCCATAAATGAGCCCCTAGGTACCAAAAATGTTATAATCTAACAAAATGATTTTGGACGTCGCAAAATATCGGCCCCTAAATGGAGCCCCTAGGTTTCAAAACATTTTTGAAGGTTTAAGGAGGCGCCCGCCGAACATCCATGCCGAACGTCAACCCTTTCGGACGTCAAATTGCCTTTCTTTTCTTTCGCACAGCCTCGCCCCTAGGGGCATCGACTTTCTAATGGCCAGATTCGGTCGTCTCATTACGGAAAACCCCCGACGGTTGATTTTCGTCGAACTCGGACTTGCCTAATTCTTTTAAATTTTTACTTTTTGAGCATGCGGAAGCTCGGGAGACAAAGTGGACGCTGGCTCTCTAGACTCTTCTGTTAAAAAAATAGTAACTGTCAGTCGACAGCATTTCCTTAATTCGGGAAAGGTATATTGTTATACATACGCAGTTAGTTTTAATAAACTGGTTTTTGTATTCCTGGTGTTTATTTTGTAAACTGTATTTAGACTATAATTCAATCTCTCTTTCACAGGGTATTTTTTCTAAATTTTATTATCCGATTTTCAGACAGATAGAATTTGTAATAAATTTCTCGCAGTAAAAATTTAGTGGCGCCCGCTTTAACTGCTATAACCAACGCCCATGCCTTTAAAAATGACAAAACTACAAACGGCTGAGTGAGACAGGCGAATGAGCGGTTAGTTGAATAAAGCTGGTTACAACTTATAGATAGGAAATTGGGAGAGATTGATAGAAACACTCGTTAAAAAATATATTGGCTTCAGATTGATTATAAGGTGGTACCAGAACATTTAGATATGCGTGACTCGTGGGCACCGGGATATAATTCTCGAAAATAAATAAAGCAGCGGAGAGAAAGATTGCCAGAAGGACGTTATAGACCTGAATATTTTTCCTAAAACATGCCGTTAAGTTAAGTTTACTTTTAAATAGTAATTTTATCAGCACTTTGCCTTATGCCGTTATTATATTTAAGAGATTCACTTTTAAGTTGAAAGATGTTAGTTGCCTGGGTGGCAGGTCCTTATTCGGTACTGTGAACTGCCAGGTGAGAGCTTTAGTTTTGACCAAAATCTGCAGGTGTTTTTATACCTAGCTTTGACCTCCAATTTGAATTATCAATAAGGTTAATCATAACAGGTTATAGGAAGGTACTTTAGATAATAACAATTTATAATAATTGAGACTCAATGTTCATTTCAAAGTTACTAGTTGACAATATCAATCATTGAAAATTTGCTTTATTGCTTACCTAGATGCATTTTCTTTGGACATCTCAATAAATAATTTCATAATGTAAAATAATATAATGACGAAATGTGCCTAATTATGGACCTTACCCAAGCAAATAACGAGCTTTACGTAATGTGTTTACAGTTTTACAGATATTGGAAGTAAACATGCAAGTTAATCGACTATAATTGCATGCAAATTGAAATAATTATTATGGAAAGAACAAACCGATCAACAACAAAAAAAAATCCAATGCTATTTTTAAAATGTAAATGCGCCATTATACGGTGTCTCTTCACTTATATTATAAGGTCTAAGGTCAAGGCTTATTTATCGCTTTTGTGTAAAATTCGTTGAAAGTAATAATTCTCAGAGATATCAACTTTATCAAGCAAAAAATAGATATAAATTTGTTTCCTATTAGTTGATAAAACTCAGATATAATTCATGGAAATAAGTTTAACATCGGAATTTTAACGGTGAGGCAAGGGTTGGCCCAAAGTGGACCCGGCTAAATATTGATGATGCTAGTGGATTCAAA